>JAZKJV010000792.1:1257964-1367908 GCA_037367405.1 Ottelia alismoides
TTATGATGTGCTCAAGCATAACTGTGTGCCTAAGGTTTTCATGAAGTTCTTCCTATAGTGTGAGGTGAATCGTAAATCTCGATCTGAAACTGCCTCTTTTGGGATAGCATGAAGATGGATTACATGTATAATATATGTTGAGATATTTATATCTCTTTATTTGTTATCCTGTGATTTTCCCTTTCTTTCGTCCATCTATGTAATTTTCCCATAGAGCTTTTCTCCTATATAAGAGAGATCTAGGGCTACGGTGAATGTACTTTTCATTTCAATCCTTTCCATATAGTACCAGAGCGATGGTCTTAGATCGAACCCTGTGCCCTAGAGTTTCCAAACCCCACCAAAACCCTAGCCCTCTACGCGGCCGCCAAACGCTGTCTGCCCGCAACAGCATTTTGCCGCCCGCTGCCGTAGCAGGTTGCCGCCGCCACAACAGGCCACAGCAACGGCATGCGGCTGCTGCCCTAGCAGGCCTCCAGCGACACCTGTTGTGCCTAGCCGTGGCTACAACCCGCCATTGCAGCCCTCGTGTACAAGGGGTGCCATGGTTGATTCCCTGAAATCTCGAGTTTGGAAGGGTTGCCCCATCCTGGTTCTTGCGGCCCTGAAAAGGTCTGATTTGGTCCTGAGGTATGGTTTTGAACGTCTGAAACCATCCTAGGTACCTAAAAGTAACTTTCTGATTGATGGAAGAGGTTGTGGTATGAGTCTACACCCACAACCATCTTCCTATATATCTGTGTAGATATAGTTGTTTCAGTTTGCAACCCTAATCTTGAAGATCATTATTATCATGTCAGACAACAAAGCAGATGTCCCATCCTTGGGTGCCTTCAAA
Source organism: Ottelia alismoides (assembly GCA_037367405.1). Classification (NCBI taxonomy): domain Eukaryota; kingdom Viridiplantae; phylum Streptophyta; class Magnoliopsida; order Alismatales; family Hydrocharitaceae; genus Ottelia; species Ottelia alismoides. Next base: position 1,258,803 of record JAZKJV010000792.1, read on the forward strand.
GGTCCATTACCTATTGTGAAGATGGATGGAACAGACTATGAACGATGGACCATGTAGTTCATGAGTCTTATGCAAAGTAATGGCAAGAAGCATATTCTCACACAAGAGGAGCCCGTTGACAAGACTGGGGTAAACGCCTCATAGTGGCAGATGATGCGTATGGCTTTCTGGGACAATATCCATGGACATAGAAAAATGATATATTCAGTCAGCCCACAGCCAAGGCTATGTGGGACATTCTTGCTACCACATACTCTCTAGCAAAGAACGAATCGAAGATTCTGTAGCTGTAACATGACATCTTCACGTCAAAGCAGAAGGTCGCCCTCTCCATAACCTTTACACGTCTTTCCTGGGTATGTTTGAGAAGTTTACATGGTTACATTCCCTTGACTGCCCACACCATAGCAACTCAAGGCATATCAGGATTCAATGATGATTGAAGTATTTTCACTATTCTAGCGGCACTTGACTCTAAGTACGACGCTGCCAGGGTACAGATTCTTACTGATGCCACTATACCCCCAATGGAGGCATATTACAGTCTCTCAGACTTCTTCAGCTATGGCAACATCTCGTGGTAAAGAGGAGACATCACCTATTCCGTTCAACAGTCAAGCGGCCCTCGTATGCTACACAGTTTTGTGGCCGAGGTGGCCGTAGAAGAGGAGGGGGCAGTCGACCCCCGCGTCACTCGTGCACCTACTACCAAGGCCAGGTCATTCTGAGGAAACATGCTATTCTAAGCATGGGTTTCCCGCTTTAGCGTGTGTTGTAGAACAGGTTCAATGGAGCAGCAATCCTTTGTTTGTATCTGATCAGAGATTTGATGAGTTGGTAGCACGACTCAGGGAGATTATGTCTTCTCCTGGGTCAACTAACTCTCCGTCAGGATCATCAGAGATAGCAACCTCCACCTCTGCATCTACATCGGGTATATCATATACTTTGACTAGTTGTTACAGGGCAGACTTGTCGGAGTGGATTATTGATCATCATTATGGTGACAGAGAGCAGTTGGTACCTATAGCCAACTCAGTCAGGCAGATCGGTTGTGATAGCTGATGGGACACACTCCCTCATTACTGGTCAGGGGGAGGTGCAGCTAACCCCTGAAATGCGGCTTCAGAATGTTCTTTACGCTCCTGAATTCTCTAAGAATTTATTATTTATTGATTAGATCACCAAGGATTTGCATTGCTGCGTCATATTTGACCCTCTATTCTTGTGTTTCAGGACCATTCTAACGGGCAGGGTGATTGGTTCTGGTCGAGAGCAAGGAGGCCTATACAGGCTGATGCAATCTCTATATGCTGGTGTCTCCTCTCTTAACACTGGATATGTATCTCTGTATATGTGACATCTCCGTTTTGGTCATCTTCCTCTGCAAAAGCGGCATTCATGTTCTTCCTCAGATCTCCATCGCTCTATTTTTCAGTGTGAGACATGCCAACTTGGGAAGCCTCATAAGTCTACATTCCAGAGTCGTTAGGGTCAAAGTAGTCGTAGTCTTTTGAGTTGATTCATTTGGATATTTAGGGTCCCAATCGTGTTCCTGATGCTAGTCCTACCATTCAATCTTTTATTAAGAATAAGGATTTTTTTCTGCAAATGTCAAGTATATACGTTCTGATAATGCACTCAAATTCTGCAGTACGCAACTTTCTCCAATTTCTTAGATCCTATGGTATTGTGCATCAGACATCTTGTGCATAAGTCTACATTCTAGAGTCGTCAGGTTCAAAGTAGTCATAGTCTTTTTGAGTTGATTCATTTGGATATTTAGGGTCCCAATCGTGTTCCTGATCTTCAGGGACATCGATTTTATCTTATTGTTGTTGATGAGTTTTCTAGATTGTATTGGATTTTTCTGCTTAAGAACAAGTCTGATGCTAGTCCTACATTCAGTCTTTTATTAATAAAATAAGAAATGTTTTTATGAAAATGTCAAGTATATACGTTCTGATAATGCACTCAAATTCTGCAGTACACAGCTTTCTCAATTTCTTAGATCTTATGATATTTGTGCATCAGACATCTTGTGCATATACGTACCAACAGAATGGGGTGGCTGAGAGGAAACATCGACATCTCTTGGATATCACCAGGAACTCTTCTGATTTAGAGTGTGCTCCCCATTCGTACTGGGGGATGTTGTTCCCACTGTGTGTTTTTTGGTAAATCGTATGCCTTCAATGACTGGGTTTCCTGAGAAGGATCTTTTCTCTCTCACTCCTCGTGTTTTTGGATGCGTTGCATTTGTTCATCAGATGTCTCCAGGTCTTGACAAGCTCTCCCTAGAGCAGCCAAGTGTGTGTTTGTTGGGTATTCCAAGACCCAAAAAGGGGTATCGTTGCTTTGATCCTGCTCGACAAAGGTATTATGTTAGTACAGATGTCACCTTTTTTGAATCCATCATTGATTTGTCTCCTATAGGTGATAAGCTCATTCCAATCAGAGTGTGGAGAAGAGGTTTACATGCCACTACCTCCTATATCTCTCACTCCACCACAACCTCCACCATCTCCTACCACACCTACTTTCTTTCCGCAGGTTTACCAGCGTCGGCCTCGTGCTCATGTGCCTCCACCATCATCCAGCACGCCCAAGGTATGTCCTGACCATTTGAGTTCATCTGATGGCACTAGTGATTTGATTGTGTAGGATGTTATGGATGATACTCATTCTGAGGATACAATCAACTTGGATGTGCCTATTTCTCTACGACGAAAGAGGCGTGCATGTACGATGAATCCTCTTTCTTCTCATGTCTCTTTGGTATGACTATCTACCGACTTTCAGAGGTTGTTGTTGCCTTATCAATGGTTCAGATACCGAGGTCCTATCAAGAGGCATTACAGAGTGGTCATTGGCATCTTGCTATGGAAGTGGAGATGGCCGCCTTACAGTCTCGAGGTACGTGGAGTGTCGTCTCCGCTCCCCAAGGTGCTTCTGTTGTTGGCAGTAAATGGATGTTTACCATTAAACACCGTGCAGATGGTTCCGTAGACAGATACAATGCCCGGTTGGTTGCTCATGGATTCACCCAAACATATGGGGTGGACTATTAAGGCACATTTTCTCCTGTCGCGTGTCACTCTATACTCTGCATTCTTATTGTCGTTGATGTGATGAAGGATTAGTCACTTTTTCAATTAGATGTCAAGAATGCTTTCTTGTATGGCGACTTGCAAGAAGAAGTGTATATGCAACAACCTTCAAGGTTTACTGCTGAGGGTGAGTCTAGTATAGTGTATAAACTTCGCGGTTGATGCGCTTGCCCCGCAATTCATGTTCTGGATATAATCAGACCGACCGTCAAGTGACCTTATCGATCGAGTCCCTTCTGGGATAGCTTGGCACGGGGAAAGGGCGTCAGTCTAGTCCCGCTCGTACCAACTATAATAGGCAGGGCCTATCGTCTCCCTTCACGTGAACTCTTTCTCCACCACTTCCTTCCCGTGCATCATATATAAGTAGCGCTAGCCGTGTAGCAGAGCCCCCCGTGAACAACTGCCTCAGGTCCTCACTCATAGAGGTTGATGGCTTGATCCCCTTGACCCTCCTGCGAAATGGTTCTCCCCCTGCTAACTGAGTGAGGGTTGGCATTTCCCCTCTTCATTCTCCCGGGAAAGGAGAGAGAACTCCTATAGAATGCCTGCCTAGGTCGTCCCTTGATGAAAGAGGTCGTATAGTTGAGTGTGCTCTTCTTTCCTCTATCAAAGGCCTAGGGTGCCATGGAAGATCTATCTCGACGGGGCAGGACTCTATCCGTAAATGCGGGACCTCAAATCTCTTTTCAAAAGAAGTGGGATTTGGTCTAGCTGCCTGATGACATAGGATGACGGTCTCCCGCAGAGTGAGAAGGATGCAGAACTTCCCTTGTGGAAAAATAGATAGAAAAGGCCTAAAAGAGGACCCGCAAGACTTTCCGGCAAATCGTCAAAACGGTAAGGAAGAGCAAGAGAGATGTAGACCTTGCACAGAGGTTTCGGTTTCAATGACTCAAGCGAGGGAGTGGAGGTATATTAGCAAGAATGAGATCGGGGGAGAAGAGGGAAGAGAGTAGTTAAGGCCATATATGGCCTTAAGCAGAGTTTGAGGGCTTGATTTCAGAAGCTCTCAGAGTGGCTTGAACTACAGAGTTTTGCCAGATCTATTGCAGATCATTCTCTTTTTGTTAAGAGAGCCCAAAAAGGTATTGTTGTTGTTTTGGTTTATGTGGATGATATTATTGTCAGAGGCAGTGATAACGAAGGAATTCATGCAGCCAAGGATTTTCTTGGACAACAGTTCCTAACCAAGGATCTTGGTAAGCTGAGATATTTTCTTGGACTAGAATTTGCAAGAAATCAACAGGGAATGGTAATGACGAAAAGGAAATACGTCATTGATCTCCTATCTGAGACGGGTATGACAGGATGTAGACCTGCTACTACTCTAATAGATCCCAATGCTCGGCTATATGATGATGACTCGGCAGAGTTGGATAAGAGACAGTACAGAGAGCTGGTAGGGAAGCTATTGTATGTCACTATTACCAGGCCAGATATATCGTTTGCTGTCAGCAGGGTTAGCCAATTTACGGAGCAACCTAAGCATACTCACACGGATGTAGTCAACATGATCTTGAGATATCTCAAGTCTTCTCCTGGTGCAAGACTTCTATTTAGGAGAGACACAAACCTGGCAATGTCAGGATGCGCGGATGCAGACTATCTTGGGTGTCCGAAGGATAAGAAGTCAACTTCATGCTTCACCTTGTTTGTAGGCAGCTCGTTGGTTTCATGGAAGAGCAAGAAACAGACGGTTGTGGCCAGATCTAATGTTGAATAAGAGTATAGGGCAATGACACAAGAGAACACATAAATGATGTGGGTCAAGTCCGTTCTGACTGACCTAACTATGGAGGTGCCTCTTCCTATGCACCTAAAATGTGATAATCAAGCTGTGCTATTTATAGCTAATGATCCCGCATTTCATGAAAGAACAAAGCAGCTTCTCAAAAAATGAAAGAACAAAGCACATTGAGGTTGACTGCCACTACACCCCCGTGATTTGATTTAGAAGGGGTTTATATTCACCTCTCGTGTTGCTTCAGGTGATCAGATTGCTGACATGTTCACCAAAGCTCTTGCAAAGGGACCATTTCATCATTGTTATTCCTAGCTGAGCATGATAGATATTCATGCTCCAGCTTGAGGTGGAGTGTTGAGATATTTATATCTCTTTATTTGTTATCCTGTAATTTTCCCTTTCTTTCCGCTATCTATGTAATTTTCCCATAGAGCTTTTCTCCTATATAAGAGAGCTCTAAGGATACGGTGAATGTACTTTTCATTTCAATCCTTTCCACAAGATATAGCTCATCAAGCTGATCTAGAGTGGAACATAAGCACATTGGAATAAAGTGTGCTACATTGGTCAGACGATCTATCATAACACATACTATCTTTATCACCAGTCGTCTGAGGTAAGCTAGTAACGAAGTCCATGGAAATGCTTTCCCATTTCCATTCATGGATAGGGAGAATTTGCAACAATCCTGGTGACTTTTGTTGTGAAGCCTTTACATGTTGGCAGGTGAAATATGAGTTCACAAACCATGCAACATCCTTCTTCATTCCCGGACACCAAAATTATGATTGAAGATCCTTATACATCTTCGTAATTAATGTGCTTCACGTAAGATATCCTTCCTCAATTAAGGTGTGTTTGATATATAAACTATGTGATGGTTATACATTAACCCCGCTTGTATATGGAATCCCTTTATTTCATTCTTCTCAAGTTGTTGTCTCAAGTCTTTAAGGGCCAGATCATCCTCCTATCCTTTCTTTGTTCTATCCTAGATCTCTGATTTGTATCGGTGATGAATAGTGATACTATCATCACTACCATCAAATGGTTCCAATTCACTCAACATTGATAGTAAACCCCAAAAGTGGATAGCCCTTACCAACCCAGGTAAATAAGTTATTCTGCTAAGGACATCTGCTATGACGTTCCCTTTAGCAGGATGGTAAGAGATGGGGTAATCATACTCCTTCAACAGCTCTAGTCGCCGTCTCTGTCTCATATTGAACTCCTTCTGATCAAACAGATATTTCAAGCTTTTGTAATCGGTGAAGATTTCAAAAGTAGTATCATAGAGGTAGTGTCTTCATATCTTTAAAGCGAAGACTACGACAACTACTTCAAGATCATGTGTCGGGTAGTTCCTTTCATGTGTCTTGAGTTGTCATGATGCATAAGCAAGTACCTTACCATGTTGTATAAGAGATGCCTCAAGTCCTTCTTTAGATGCATCAGTGTACATTGTAAATCCTTCAGTCTCGGAAGATAGAGTAAGGATAGGTGCAGATGTTAGACATTCTTTCAGTGTCTGAAAACTAGCTTCGCATGCATCAAACCATATGAATGGGACTTTCTTATGAGCCAGCCTAGTCATTGGCAATGCTATTCGAGAAAAGTCCTTCACGGATCTATAATATCCAGGTTGATCAAGAAAAGATCGTATTTGTATGACAATCTTCGGGCGTTCCCAACTCATCATCGTACTAATCTTTGTAGGATCAACTGATATACATTTCCCAGAAATAACATGGCCTAAGAAGGATACTTTAGACAACCAAAAGTCACATTTGTTATATTTACCATACAGTTTGTTCTTCCTTAGTGTTTCAAGCGCCTGTCGGAGATGGTGTTCATGTTGGTGCTTATCCTTGGAGTAAATAAGCATGTCATAAATAAAGACTACTATAAAATGATCTAGGAACTCCCTAAATACTTTATTCATAAGATCCATGAAAGATACTGGGGCATTTATTAGTCGAAAAGGCATAACTAAAAAATTCTTAATCTCCACATCTAGTTCAAAAGGTTGTCTTGGGGATATCCGCTTCTTTATTCTCTAACTGATGGTATCCAGACCTTAAGTCAATCTTAGAATATATACTTGAACCCTGCAACTGATCAAAGAGATCATCTATTCTTGGCAGAGGATACTTGTTCTTTACTATCTTCTTGTTTCGTTGTTTATAGTCAATGCAACCCATCTTTTTTCCTCACAAACAAGATAGATGCACCCTATGGTGAAGTGCTAGGATGAATGAATCCTTTATCTGATGATTCTTGCAACTGTACCTTTAACTATGTTAACTCGTTTGGTGCCATCCTTTATGAAGGGATAGATGAGTATTAGGTGAGAGAGATTTCAAATTCAATCTCTCGCTCAAGTGGTAATCCAGGCAGTTCATCTGGGAATACATCAGGAAACTCGCACACTATAGGTACATCTATTATTCTATCTGACCCTAATGTAGTCGATACATAAGATATATAGGTAAATTCCTTAGTAACGTAGTTCGAAAACATTAATCTTCCACTAAGCCGACATAATTTTTTCCTTTGAATACCGTAGGCATATCGCATCAATTATATGCGCTATAGGAAACGCATGGACTTAAGTTCGCGCATAATTTTTTTGCACTTTCCTACCTATAGCGCAGTAAAAGTATGTGATATGCTCTGCTACTCACGAAAAAAATAGACAGAAGCAAATGCTGGTAAAAAATAGAGAAATTGAACTACACATACGAGAAATGATTTCAATAAATATCTCCATGCATAGGATATGTACCAAATTCATTCATGTCATAAATAGTATGAATAGATATCCATAAAAAGTCACCATTGTATTAGAAAACAGTTCATGCGGGGTACAATACAAATAACTAAGATAGAGTACATTGCCAAATTTGTTATAGAATACATATTTATTTCTTCCTCCTCTTTTGATAGGTTGTCTTGCCATATCTAAGATCACCTCCTTGCAACTGAGAATCCACTTTGTCCTCCATTTTAGGTTCTCTAGTTTAAAATGGAGTCCCAAAGTTAGGCATCACCTTAACATTTTGATTAGATTTTTACTCAAACATCATGAGCCAAAAACAGAATTCTTTAGCATTTATATTGAACACTTCGTGTGCACCTAATGTTCTAGTGTCTCCATCACTCTAAGACATTTCCTCGAAAACCTTTCCTCGAACACCCAGCATGCAGCACATAAACACCTTCCGAACCAAAAAGCACAAACCCAAGGGCCTTTAACCAAGGGAAAGAGGAGTAAGTTGAATCAAATGTGGCACTCCATGTCGCAACAAGCTGAACCGAACGACCAAGGACAGTAGCATCAATCAACGACCTAGGACCGCAGCAAGTTGAACAAATGGGAGAGGGCTGGAATCAGTCCACACATCAGACTGGAGAGGGTGGAATCAGCGAAAAACAGCGCAATATTGGTCGCCAATAAACGGCACAAACGTCCACGAATCAGTCCACACTAGACTCCGATACCATGTAGAATGAACAAACACCACAAATTACAAGAACATGCACCTCAAAGACAAGGATTTACATAGAAACACCCCTCAACTGGAGGGTAAAAACCACGAGGTAAGGTTTCCCTATTGCTCACAGCAATAGGGCTTTTATTTTTCTTCTCTATGTGAAAAATAACCAAGGATCGGGTGAGTTACATAAGAGTAATTGAGTGGGTAAATGGATCCTCACCCATAATTTATTTACCTGTAAGACAAACAACTCAACAACAATGAATACATGCAACTACGTATTTCAATTATGCTTGAGAGACGAGAACAATTCGACAATGGCATTTACAAGTATGAAACGAAGAATATTGATATTATATACTCGAAGACAACCCCATAGGTAGCTTTGTATAAGGAGATTCCAAAGGAACAAATCGAATAGGAACATGTATAGAAATTGAAGAAAAGAAACCATTTTTCCACTTTGACAATCATATTCGAGTTCCTTGAGATATCCATACGGTGGTATGCTTAGATATTACAACTTAAATAAACGTAAATAAAATTGACCGATAAAATTAAATAAGTATTCGGCCCTATACTTTGGTTCCACGCTGCATCACTCACGCATTTTCATTTCTCATGATCTTGTTGTAGCAAGCATGTTCATATATGTCTAGTAATAATATCTACTAGATATGAGTAGCATGTTCCTCCTAAGAATACACGCTTTTAGTTGACCCTTTCCTCTATTTTTATTCATTTGTAAATAAATGATTCAAATGCTAATATCATGAATACCAACTTTTATTAATTAATTATCACATAGAAAAAATAAAGTACTGACCACAATCTGGCCCTTCCTTGTCATCTGTCACAACATATTGATGCCCTTGTGATTCAAGCCACTCTCGGATCCCCAAAGACCCTTCAACACACCCAACAAAATTAGGATTCTTTGAAGCATATTCATTCGCCTTGTAAAACACACCAACAATCTTTTTGCTGCCCGTGGAGGCCTGTAGACAAGGAAAGTTATCTTCCAGGAACATTATTAGAAAAAAACTAAGAGAAACTTGAAAGCTCTTAAATTCTGATAGCAAAATTATGAGCATATCAAATATTTATAAGGGTTGAATGGTGCTAGAGGATTAATTGACTCGATCCTCGTTATTCTAAACTAACATCAATGACAAGCAGGTTTGCCATAATTATAATACATAAAATCAAATATAACACATAAGAATCGATTTTAATGCATAGGATTCATCTTGTAGGTTACATTGTTCAAATTTAAGCTCTAAACTTTGTATATGGTAATTTAAGAGAATAAAAAAAGTACAAGGACAGAATTCATCAAACACCCCAAAAAAACCTCTTAAAAACAAAAAAAACACGTCATAAATACTTGAAAAGTATATGTATTAATAAGATTATAAACTAATAAATCAATTTCTAAATTTTAACAATCAAGAAATTTCCTTACAAAAGTCTTTATAACATAATAGCATCTTCAGATCGTAACAGAAGAGAATATCACGAGAAATAAATTTTGTGTGAATTTGTGATTCGCATGTTGCATTTCAGCAATATTGCCAACACAACATCAACTCGATACATCGTCGATTCATCAAAAATCAAAATACATCAACATATATCAGATGATATCATGAGAAAAGATATTAGTAATCGATAGCTCACAAGTCCGATATGTCGATAAATTAATGATATATCATGAAGTTTAAATCCATAAATCTCGATTTCCTAACTCCATTTTGTTCTCAACCAGGCCTAAGTGGTTAGGAATGCGAGGCCGAGTGATTCTCAAAATATTGTTGTAAGATCCCATGACTATCAAGCCATTATTGGGAAAAACTGGCACAGACAAGTGTCGATTTTGTCTCCAGTTAGATCCATTGACAACCGGCCTAAATTCTTAAATCCAAATTATCAAATAGACTTGCAACATGGATTCCATGGACATTTTCACCAGGAAAATCGATTCCTCCCAAATTTGTCCAAAAGGGTGTTTGAACCAAATGCAAAACAAATAGAAGATCTGAGGAGAGTAAACATTACATGAAGATCCCTAGAAAGGATCGGCAGAACCGCAGCTGCTGCCGTCGATCTGATGGACCGGATTGCCTCCGCCGCCGCTCTTCTCATCGCCATAGCCCCTCTCTGGTCTTCCTCCCCAAACACCAACACATATGGTAGTGTGCTAATGAACTAAGGAAAGGTCCTTTCGAGCTGTACCATTTGGGTGAAACGTGGATCCTGTTAGAGGCAGCCACGTCAGCTACTGTGTACGGACAAGAGACTCTAATTCCGCCCCCTTCTCGGTTTCATCGAGAGGCGTCGGTCGACGTGGCGCGGCGGCTGATTTTTACGCTCCGCAGGGCGTGATCGCAGCCGCTGGTTTGGAGGCCATCCTTGATCGGACGGATGCGGCGGGGTTTGGGTTGGAGACAGTGCCCATACACTTGCTTTGCAGGATTCTGTTTTTGGATAGTGATATATTTATTTGTTTATTTCTGATCTTATCCAGTGAGTAGACCTGGTCAAATTGTGGGCCGGGTCGGCCCATGGGCCGGGCCGAACGGGCCGAGGTTAAAAAATCTTTGTCCAAGGTCCGCCCATGGGCTGGCCCATGGTCCATTTTGATCCTTTTCCATTGATTTTTTAATGGTATTTAATACATATAGATAATTTTATTAATACCAACTATACTTTATATAACTAATATATTAGTACATGTTACTTGACATGTAAATTATTGAATTTTTATTTAAAACTAGTGTCACAAATGAAAAAGTTAAAGCATATCATATTAATACATGTATAATTTGACATATATTTATATATTTTTTATTTTTTGCGGGCCGGGCCGGGCCGGCCCATGCCTAAATCTTGAAGCCCAAGCCCGGCCCATGAGCGGGCTGGACGGGCTGGGCGGGCAGGCCCCCAGCCCGTTGGCCAGGTCTACCAGTGAGAGCAACAGGAGGAACTGGCTTACTATACGATCTATACCAAGGTTTTAAAAACCTAACCGAACCGGCCGGTTGCACCGGTTAAACCAAGAACCGGAAGAAAAACGGTCCAACCACCTGGTTTTTATTCAGAAAATAAAAACCAGTCAAACCCGGTTGAACCAATTGAACCAAACCACCGGTTCAACCATCCATTTTGACAAAAAAATTGATAATTGATAAAATGTAAACTTTTAAAAACTATTCATCTCCTCACATCGAACCCAGAATATAATACTCATTTATCTCTTCTCCTTCCACATGTGTCAATGATCCATTATCACATCCTCCTTCCTGTCATATAAGCATTGCCTCTCTTCTCACATATACTTCGAACAACAACAAAGGAAGAATAAGTTGTCATACTAATACTACGAGAAGTAATACATTAAAAATACTTGTTATTAAGTAAAGTTTAGATAGTTTTAAAATTGTTAATTTTATACATCACACACATATGAACTTAACAAAATAGTGCCCTTTTTGAGTTTTGTAATAAATTTATACCCTAATATTTAGCAATGTCTTTTGCGCTCCTATATTCTTAAAAAATCCACAATATTATCCTTACGTTGGTATAATATAGGAGCACACATGTGCTAATAAAATGTCACTACTATCCGTTTTGTAAAAATATAGGGGATGTACAATTGTAAAAAAAGGGAGTATAAGTGTTATTGGAAAAACTTGGAAGGACACGAGTATATAGATCCTCTAAAGATATGATGTAGCATTTTTCATATTTATGTGTATGATACTACAGGTCTAACTCTGTTCGACCCGGTTAAACCATATGAACCAACCAACAGTACAACGGTTCGGTCTTTTCCAGTTTTTATGAACTGTTGATGTCATCACCGGTTCGACCGGTCGGTCCCATTGGTCCGACCATAAAAATCAAAAACCGATACTCACCCGGTTCGATGTCCGGTTCGGTTTTTAAAACCTTGCTCTATACCATGTACTCATTTAGATTCATAGTCTCAAATTTCAATGAAATTCGGTCGATTTTCTGTCGAATATCGATATTTATTCGAAATCGAAATGACCGAAATATGAGGGTCCTAGTACAAAAAATGATCGAAATTCTATCGAAATTCCACCGAAATTCGATTTTAATTGATACTGAAATAGTGACCGAAACTGACATTTAGGGCCTTGCTTAGACCGGGTTCAAATCAATTCTTCGTTCACCGTGATTTAGAGTATGGATATTCTCATCTATATCTTATTATTTAACTTTATTTTATCTATATTCTTCTCTTTATTATATCTAACATATCAGTATTCCACATTATTCTCCGTATTCCTATCTTTCTAGACGAACAAAGAATATGTACAACCCCATAAAGGTTCCACACCGTGGAAACATGAAATTTCCGGGTAGGATAAAAAGTGAGGAGGTTACTACTGAAAACCACGGCTTAAGCATTTTGGGGATGGTTAATCGGGTCCGTATGGGCCCGATCCCAAGAGGTTGTTAGAGCCAGTAACGCTCCGTTAACGGACCGGGGACCTAAGTCCGGGACGTTACAAATGGTATCAGAGCCGAACGCCCTCTAACAGTGGAAAGGGCTACCCGAGAGGTGGAGCCGCCCCTACAAAGAGGTTAGAGGAAATGGCTACCCGGAGCGTGCAGCCGCCACTGTCACTGGGAAGAAGTGATGAGCCATGTCGCAACGAGGACGTTGGGAATCTAAGTGGGGGAGGTTGTAAAAACCCCAAAACAAAGTCCCATACCGTGGAAAAAAAATTTCCGGGTGGGATAAATAGTGAGGAGCTTTACTACCGAAAAACCCGGCTTAAGCATTTTGGGGGTGGTTAATCGGGTCCGCATGGGCCCAATCCCAAGAGGTTGTTAGGGCCAGTAATGCTTCACTAACGGACCGGAGACCTAAGCCCGGGACGTTACAAATGGTATCAGAGCCAAAATCCCTCTGATAGTGGAAAGGGCTTCCCGAGAGGTGGAGCCGCTTCTAAAGAGGTTGGAGGAAATGGATACCCGGAGCGTGCAGCCGCCACTATCACTGGGAATAAAGTGATGGGTCATGTCGCAACGAGGACGTTGCGAATATAAGTGGGGGAGGTTGTAAAACCCCATAAAGGTTCCACACCGTGGAAACATGAAATTTCCGGGTAGGATAAAAAGTGAGGAGGTTACTACCGAAAAACCCGGCTTAAGCATTTTGGGGGTGGTTAATCGGGTCCGTATGGGCCCGATCCCAAGAGTTTGTTAGAGCCAGTAACGCTCCGTTAACGGACCGGGGACCTAAGTCCGAGACGTTACAAATGGTATCAGAGCGGGTTCCCTCTAATAGTGGAAAGGGCTACCCGAAGGGACCTAAGCCGGGAGCGTGCAGCCGCCACTGTCACTGGGAATAAGTGAATGGGCCATGTCGCAATGAGGACGTTGCGAATATAAGTGAGGGAGGTTGTAAAAACCCCAAAACAAAATCCCATACCGTGGAAAACAAAAATTTCCGGGTGGGATAAATAGTGAGGAGCTTTACTATCGAACAACCCGGCTTAAGCATTTGGGGGGGGGGGTTAATCGGGTTCGTATGGGCCCGATCTCAAGAGGTTGTCAAGGCCAGTAATGCTCCGCTAACGGACCGGAGACCTAAGCCTGGGACGTTACAGAATAGACCTTTGTTCTCTTTATTCCTCATTCTTATTCATACTTATTTCCAAACTGAATGTCCCTTAGTCTATATCAAATGCGGATATACTAATAAATTAGATGTGAATTAAAACGAAATATCCATGAAATACAAATCTGATGGAATAACGAGCGGATATGGATATAGTAGATCAAATTAAGATTATATATAAATATTATCGAATAAACATAATGGATTTGGATCGAATAAACAAGCATGAATTGACTTAAAACAATCGCTTTAACTTAGTTGTATACTCAAGTAACGAATATTATTAATGTATGTGTATATATATGATAATATTATTAGTATTTTGTATTCAGATATTCAATTTTTTATCCGAAATATTGTATACCAATATTCAATTAGTATTGGAATATAACCACTTTTTCAAATATGCCAAACGGATATCTCGGTTCATCTCTAGTCTGTTAACTTTACGATTTTTCTCTGGGATGATAATAAGGGATATTTACATCCATAACTTTTAATAATCTTGTAATTACAATCATAATCCTTCGTAATCATGAATTACATAAGAAACTTCAGATAGTCACTCCGTCTCACACACATAATCCTCCATTAATTTTCCCGTTAACCAAATCATATCATTGGATTAATCTAACACATGTATATCTAGCAACTATTAAAAAAATTCAAAAGAAAAGAAAATCCCCTTACTTCTCCAACCTCCTCCTCCCTCCTACCCTCGACCTCCGCCTCCTCCTTTCGTGACGTCCCTTCCTTCAACAACACCTTCCTCCTCTGTACCTCCGCCTGCAGCCCTCGCCCTTCCTCTACCTGCAGCTACCCCCCTCCAGACCCTCTGCCTGCAGCTACCCCACTCCAGACCCTCTGCCTGCAACCCCCGCCCCTCCTCTGCCTACAGCCACCCACCTCAAGACCCTTCACTTGCAGCCCCCACCCTCATCTGCCCGCAGCCACCACCCTCTATACCCTCCACCTGCAGCACCCGCCCTTCCTCTACCCGCAGACCCCGTCGTCCAGCCCCTTTGCCTGCTCGGAAGTCCTCTGTGCTAAGCTTCTAGTATTAAACAGTGATCTAATAGATCTCGAACTCCTCATTTATGAAACCAGCAACAGAGCTCTGAGATGCCAATGCCACCCTCAGCTTGTGCATCTCACCACCGACCACATCCCTCCTCCTCCTCCAAAACATCCTCCTCCCCCCACACCTCAAACCCCCTATGCAAATTGGGACAGTACTCATCTCCCAAGCCCAAGAACCTCTCGAACCACGCAAGGAACAACTCCTGCTGCAAAAGTAAGCAGCAATGTGCAATGTGTGGCACTTGCGAGGCCATCCTTGACGGAATGACGATCGAGCCCCTTGCAGGCCCTCCTCTTCCACCCCCAGTCCTCGTAGAAAGGCTCGAGCCATGTCCTAAGCAGCAACCACTTGATCTCTCTGGACACCAGCACCTGCTCCTTCCTAATACCAATAAACAGATAGCCGTTAGTCTGCTCATCTTGCACTGATGGATCATTGCAGAGAGCTCAATCGAGACATCCCAAGTCAGCAGGCAATCCTCGCCAAGCTGATGACCAAGGAGGATGTCGAGGATCCAATGCAGATTATTTTCCTGTCGTGTGACCACCGAGCAACGACACTAGAGGAGCCTGCAGCTGCTTCGAACTGTCTATAGGATGTGGAGACTCAATGGGGGTTATATATAGACTCATGGTCATTCCTGAGGATAGTTTGCGAGTACAATGGCCCGTGGCTCATCAACTTTAGGGGGCTTTTTTTACATGTGTCCAGCATCTAGTTTAGAAAAAAAATAGTATTTGTCCTAATGAAACATTGCAGAATAAAATTTTTAGTAAAACAACTCACCGAAAAATGAGCCCTTGTGGAATTGAATTTATTAATGAAACAACTCGTAGAAAAATTGGCTCTTATGTAATCGATTTTTTGATGAAACAAGTCATCAAAAAATGAGCTTTTATAGAATCGAATTTCAATGAACAACTAAATGATAAAGTCCAAAATTTGATGGAATTATATAAAGGCACATTGTTCATCGATTTTTTTATAAGTGCCATTTTTTCCTTTTGCCCAAGGCCCACAAATTATAGGGACGACGCTGCCCACACTCATTGCACTCCGAGAGAAAAAGCAATAGATTATCAACCCTTTGAGACATTTTCCCGTGATTTTATCCCGCTCGTAAGGAGTAAGGTTCCACGTTAAAATCACATGTTCTTAATTTATTATTCTTTTCTCTAATATGCTTTCGCATTCTTTTTTTCTAACAATGTTAAAAGTTTGATTTTCGGAATCATGAGCTTAATAATTATCTCTATATCTTGATTATCATTAATTTCTTTCTTTTTCGTTCTTTTATGAATGTATAAATTATCTTGATGCCTTCCAGTTTCCTTATGATTTTTTTCGTTGACAGGGAAAACCCATCAGAATGACAGAGGCTTTTGAAAATTAAATTGACGAGGTTTCAATCAACAATTCGAAGCAAGATCTAAGGATTATCGATTTTGATGAAGAAGAAAAGATGGCTAAAAGATGGTTATCGAATGGGCACTCAAGCTTCCAAAAAGAGCTTATATATTTTATGATTTCAGAACACTACATATCCCTAGAATTGAGGTTCTTTTTTCGTGAAAAAGGACCTATTTAACTTTATCTTTATTTTGATACTAGAGTTATTCTCATATTTTTTAACTCAAGATCTGTTATGCAAGTATCACATATAGGGTCCCTGGTTGTATGGTTGTATACTGTATTTTTTGTAATATCCAATCTGAATGATTATTTTGACATCGAATATGTTCTTGATATTTGTTATGTTAAGCTTAATCCAGATTATTTTGGTGTCTAATCTGTTCTTGATATCTGTTTTGTTAAGCTTAATCCGCCACCCTTCTGGGATGCTTAAAAGAATGCATATGCTTGTATATGATCCAGGAATAGTTGCCATCATGAATAAGGTAATTCAATTGTTCTATCATAAATGACATGGTAATAATTTGGGGTTTTGTATAATATCTTGATATGCATTATTGTTGCCATTTGAGTACCATGCAAAAATTACTTCAGATTCAATGAATAGCATATACTCTTACTTTGCTCATAGATTGTAGAATTGCTACTTTGCATTAATTATTCTTGGTTCATTATTTGGAACTAGAAATTTTTCTTCATGTCTTGATTTTGTATAATATATAAATCATATGAAGCATGCCATTCTCTATTGTTATGTTTTGATTTCACTCAATATCTCTTTTTTTACCACTATAGCAATAGTATTGTTCGGTTTTGGTGCTTATGATGAAAAGCATAAAGTACCATGTATGTATAAGTATTCGTATCATGGATGATGTATCAGAGAGTGTTAATTTTGTATAATATCTTGATATGCATTATTGTTACCATTTGAGAATCCGTGTAGAAATTACTTTAATTTAAATTCAATGAATCTCAGATACCAGAAATTTTTCTTTGTATATTTATTTGTATTATATATTAGTAATATTAATAATAGTATATAATCACTGACATTCTATGAAAAATCACCCATTGATTTAATTTTATAGGTTAAATGTAAAGTGCAGAGGTAATACATATCTCTTATTTAAATCCATTTTACATCTATACAAGATTTTTTAGGTGTGAAAATACATATATACCTATAATGGGTCAAAATATTAATAGAAGATAATTAGATCTTCATGTTAAAATAAATACTTGGTTGTTTTTGTTATATTTTCTTATTTGTAATACCACATGTCGCTGATGTCATGGTCCATGGACTTGCTAAAGAGGAACTCAAAGATTAAAGAATCACTATCAATAGTGAGAAGATGGTGAATGTCCAGATGTTGCTTCGATGCAGGTGAGTTTGAAGAAAAGATGGTTTTGTGTCTATCATTAGATTTTTTGGGGAATTATGATTTATAGGTTGATTCTTTGGATTTCTTTACTTATGTCTAGGTTGTTGACTGATGAGAAGATCGGGCTCTTCTGTAGCAGGGGTAAACATGATGTGTCTGCTATGCCCAATATCAGTATCAAGCATATCATTAAGACCTTTGTTTTCTGATAGGATATGGGTTATGCATTTCTTTTGATTTAAATATATTAAGATAGTTGGAACAAAGAGTTATGTTAATTGTCTTTATGTGGTTGTTTTTTATAGGTTGTGGGTAATTATTGGCACTTTTTAGGCAGTGTTTTATTCTGATGATAATTATATGAAATGTGTATGAAGGAAAAATGTGCACTATAGAGATCCTATAGTAGTGAGGATTTTAGACCTAAGACCATGTATTTATTAAGGTGGCAGCATATGATCTTTATTTGACTCAAGCTATAAAAAAACTAGAAAAGTTCTGGATGCTAGTGAGAGACATCGAAACAAGTCAGAGGTTAAATGAATTTAAATTATGTTGGTTTGTAGTTATATTGTAATTAATCTCTCTTTAAATCTTGGAACAAAATTTTAGATATTTGAACAAAAGATATGTCCTCCTGGTACTTCTCTAAAAGTTCTTTTATCTATAAATGATTAATAAGAAAATGATAACAAATTGTATTACTTATGTATACTGCAAATCATTGTTTTCTTCCCAATAGTATTCTTTATAGTGCAGATAAATAACTTGATTTAGTGAGTAACCAATTACAACACTTTCAATCTATGACATTTTTATACTAGATGGCAAAGTTCAGTTTGTAGACAAAATAGTGGGAAATAATGGGATGGTATAAGGATGCAAATTAAATATATATATATATATATCCATTTTATGTTCAGGTTTCTTTATTTGAGGTATAAAAAGTGGAAACTAAAATAGGTCTCAAAAATGAATTAATGATGAATAAATAAATGAGAATTTTATTATATTATTGACCCTTAACTCCCTCTATTTTATTTCTTGTCGACATAGTCATCAAGATGCCTAGGTCTCGCGGTTTAGGGTCATAAATTACTTTTGATATCTTATTTTTTTTCCTTTTCTTTATTCCATGATTTTGGCACTAAAAATAATATTTTATACAACAATTTATACAACAAAGAGTGAATGCTAATTTGTATAAATTAAAGGTATTTACATACATTAATTATGATTTTTAAGGTCAAAATGATAGAATAAAAGTGATGAAATGAAGATTCATCAAATTTTGATGTTTGCAAGCATGCTTATAACGTGTACTCATTTTCGTATATAAATATAATCATAGATTTATTTTAAATTGTATTTAGCACAACTTTATACATTTTATTCAAAATGTTTGATATATTATTATGACATAAGCACGTATAGTATATTTATATCATGTACATTTTATCCAATACATGTATATTTAAGATAATCTATAAAGTAATTCTAATATTACGGGTATGTGTTGAAGGCAAATTTCCATGGGTCTAAAGTAATCCACACAAAGCGGGATCACGATGTCGCTGAGGCGACTCGTAGGAAAATCCGATCTTCGAACAATAATTATCCCACAACAAGTAATTCAAGCAATGAAAGTAGATGTGCGAAGTTAAAATTTATTATAACTCTACAACAAGATGTGTATAGGTGCAAGTATGTGTGAAGGTCGAACACAGGGAGCAACAGGTAGAACGGGGTAAAATGCTCAAAATGTGGGTGTGATTGATTTGTCTATAAATGCTATGTTTTTGTGGGTTTTTAATTTTATATTTTTATTTGATTTTTGATTTTATATTTTTATATTTTTGTATTTTAATTTTATGATTTTATATTTTCTTTTTATATTTTATATTTGTTTTGTATTTTCTTTTTCTTTTAATAAAGATATAATATATAAGGGATATATATACACACACTAGAGATAAGAGAGAGATAATAATAGGTAAAATGCTCAAAATACATGAAATAAAGTACTTTTGTGATTTTTATAATTTTCTAATGTTTTTGTGATTTTTTCGGATTTTTCCTATTTTTTTATATTTTTAAAGTCAAAAATACTAGATATCAGAGAACAAGATTGCTGGCCGAAATTAAAATGAGGATGAAAAATATCAAATAGTATCCAAAATTCCTCAAATTAATTTTAATTGAAAGCTAATAAATTAGAGACAATGTAGAAATTGAAATTACATTTTTAGGATTTTTGTAGAATTTTTAAGATTTTTATAAAGATTTTAGGGATATTATAATTTTTAAGAGTTTTCTTTTATATTTTTTAGTGATTTTTGGGTTGAAGTTAAAAGACACTAAAATAGGCAAAATATATTTTTGGGGAATTTTCTGAGATGTTTTTTATAATTTTTATGGGTTTTCTAATGCAAACAGTAGCAAAAATGCATGTTTTTGAAATTTTATAAATATGAAAATGCAATAAAAATGCAAAACAAAAATATGACGTGAAAGTACAACAAAACATGAAGCTATGGTAATTTTCGTGGATTTTTTAGCAATTTATAGGTGCATGAAATGAATATTAGAAATATAAAGAAAATGCATTCCTGGCAAGGACGTTTTTGTAAATATAGAAAAGTCCATGGGCTCGCATGCAAATCTTTCAGAAATTATATAACTGAATTAAAAACTTTCTGACCAATTAGAAATACTTAAAACTGCAAGGGATTTCCTGCAAAATCCCCATGATACACGTGCGTGAGCACGCGCACCAGATAGGGGATATTCTGTAATTCACAAAATCCTTAGGGGCATAAATGCAAAAGTGCCAAAATTTTATATCTGCAATTAGAAGTTTTGGAACTAAAACTAAATACGATAATGTTCTAGGGTACCACTACAAAATTACCAAGTCACGTGCATATAGCACGTGACCAGGCAGGGACCCAATTGAATAATACAAAAATCTAGGTGCCGTTGCGCAAATTGGACAAAAGTTTTAAAAGGACGACGAAAGTTTGAATACTAAGAAGATATTACAAAAGCGTCCGGGGCGATATTGCAAAATACCCTCACACAGGCGGATCGGACGGCGGTTGTTTCTTCACTTTGCCACGTGTTACGTCCGCAGGGGCCGATGACGGTTCAGATGGACGCCTACGATCAGAAGGCCCTGGGCGATCGGACGGTGAAGAGGCCTATGTCATCCAACGTCTCGAAGATGATCTGGGTAGGAGGCCTGATCCGACGGACGTGGAGAGGCCCGCAAGAACACGCCAAGAACACGATCCTGGCGAGTTTCAATTAGTCAGGGCTCGGCCCTCCTCGCGCCTGCGACCTCCCCAACACTGCCGACGGACTCCAAAAATTGGCCCCCGATGAAAGGTGGCTTCATCTGGTGCAGCAGAGCAGCGGTTGCGTCCGGCGAGCACGGAGCAGAACCGCGCTCCAGGTGCTTCCGGCTGGGACAAAACTCGACCCCTACTAGGATCTTCGGCCACCAGGACCTGCAGAATCGTTAGCACAATAAAAAATAAGAGAACCTGGGGCTTATTTGCGAAGGTGGGTATGCATAAAGGGATGTCGGGCAGAAGGTTTGCCGGAGCGGGGCTCCGACGACCGTAGATGAGCGGAAGTGAGGCCAAAACACGGGGTAAATCGACAAGAGAATACCAGAAACCAAAGTAGGAACTACGATTAACGGGAAATGGAGCAAAAACACCTCGAGTTGGCCGGCAACCAACGAGATAAAACATCGTCGGAGAACGGCGGAGGTGGTGGAAGCTCCTCCCCGGCCGCCTAACCTCGCCACTCGATGGTCGGAGAGATCGATGTCACCTCTCTCAATCCTGGGCCAGCAGGAGCGAAGCTAAAACGATCAAAGAAGGGTTCAAAGGAGGACGAAGGTGGACGGTTTGGTTTTGAATGGGTGCTGGAGCGGCTCGAAGATTGAGGTGGATCAAGCGAATCGCGAGTCCAGAGACCAAGCTAAGCCAAGGGCGTGTATCCTTGATATGTGGGCAAGAAAAGTCATGAAGACGTCGACACCAAAAGATGCAAGAAAAGTCCTCAAAAAAAGCGAGAAAATGGGCAAAAAACATAGTCTGACAGGGTGCAGGCGCTGGGTCAGAGAGTTGACCCGAGGTCAACTCTCCAGCCCTCCAGGTTGGTCCACGTGGACCAACCAGGAAAAGCCTGGAAAATCTTTTGTAAAATCATTTTAAAATAATAAAATGATTTTATTATTTTTCGGTTATTAAATAAAAAATATTTATAATTTTATTTATTATTTTATTATAATTTTTATTTATTTTTTTGAGATATAAAATTACAAGTTACCATTTATACCCTTTATAGGTATCTTTATCTATATATTTTATTGTTTTATTTTTATTTTGTATATTTAATTTATTTATTAATGTTTATTATTTTATAAATTTATAAATTATTTTTTTATGAACTGAAATATATTTTTATTTTATTTTTCTGAAATTTTTTATACATATAATAAAATAGAAGTGTTTATTATATAGGTATAGTTATAGGTATCATACATATGTATTATATACAGATATTTATTTTTATATATTTTTATTTTATTTTTCTGAAATTTTTTATACATATAATAAAATCGAAGTGTTTATTATATAGGTATAGTTATAGGTATCATACCTATGTATTATATAAAGATATTTATTTTTATATTTTCTTTAGGTTTTTATCACTATTTTAATATACATAGATATTATAAATATTATTTACAAAATTATAAAAATATAAAATTATAAAAAATAATGAATAATAAATAAAAAGAATATTTTAATCTGTACAAGTATACAATAGGGGTCCAAAACTCAACTTTCAAACCGTAGCTCCGTCAAATGTGAAACCATCTCCATTAAATATCTTATTTAAAATTATATATAATCAAAGGTGAGTTTGACGTGATTTGAGTTTTTATTTGAGAGATACAGGTCTGGGAAGTTGGGATTTTGGAAACTTATTCAGATCATAACTTTTTATCTGTGTATTATTTTTTAGTGAAATCAATTTTGTATTTTTCTATATGAAATTATCTACAACTTTCATGTACAAAATTTCTTTATTTGAAGTATAAAAAGTGGAACCAAAAATAGGTCCCAAAATGAATAAAGAATGAATTAAATACAAGATATTTTTATTGTATTTTGGCCCTTATCTACCCCTATTTTATTCCTTTTCGACCTAATCATCGAGATGCCTTGGTCTCGGGGTTTTGGGTCATAAAATATTTACAATATTTTATTCTTTTTCTTTTCTTTTCTTTATTCTATAATTTTGGCTTTAAAAACCGCATTTTATACAATATTTACACAATGATGCATGAATGCTACAATGCCTAAATTAAGCCTATTTACACGCATTTACTAGGGTTTTTAAGGCCAAAATGATAGAATAAAGATGATGAAATATAGATTCATCAGTATGCGATCAATATTCGTTTTACATATGTATATGTTTTTTAAGAATATGGTAACAAATTTTTATATCAATCTATCTATACCTGCATCAGTAATTAATTTAATGGATAAGAATGTGATAACATATATATTTGTATCTATATCTATCCGTTTGCATCTTTCCTCCTATCGTGAAGTCAACTTTTTTTTCTTTTCAAATATTGATGAAGAGAGATAAGGCCTTGTTTGTCAAATATATGCCTTTATAAACTTTCACAACCTTTTATGTCGACATTAAACTTTAAAATTGAAAGTTTTGTACACTCTTTGTTACATTTGGAAACTGAAGCTCATAATTGAGAATAAACGTATAATCAAAACCTTTTTTGTAATTTACGCAAAAAACGCAATATATATATATATATATGGGAAAATGTCGTATGATGTGCAGAAGGAATTAGCATTCAAGGTCTTGATTGAGCGCAAGCAATATACTAAGTGACGAAAATTATTGGAGTTTAATACTATATGGCTTTTTACACTTGTGTTCCTTCTAGATTCTGCAATTACAGTTAAACTTATATCTTTTTATAGTAACATGTGTACCCTTGTATTGCCCATTTGTTATTATGACTATACATGTCCCTACTTTACCTTAACAGAAGGACCGTACTATGAATTTTGTAAGAATAAGGAGGCACAAGTATTATTGCAAAAAAAGTAAAGGTGTACATAATCTAAGAGGAACATAAGTGTAAAAGCTCAAAAATTTAATGACACAAAATTAACATGTTTTGTTGTGTCAGGTAGGAGGTGCACAAGCGAATATCATATTGGTAGATAGTCACCAATAGGGATGTAAAGAGATATGGATATTCATATTTGTTCCGTCACCATATTCGTTTTATACAAATTTTGACATTTGTATCTGTATTCATGTTAAAGTGAATACGGGTATAGAAATCACTTTGGTATCCTTAAACATATGTATCACTTATCCATTTTCATATATAAATATGGTGATAGATTTATTTCTAACCATATATAACATGTTTTTATACGTTCATTCGTCATATTTGGTATAATTATTATGATGTAAGCACATTTAGGATATTTACTACACATATATTTCACTCAATACATATACAATATCCATATTCATTTTTTAAGGATATGGTAACATAGTTTCCATATCCATCAATATCCATATCCACATCCGTGTTCGTATTTAAAAACGGATAAGGATATGTTAACACTAGGTATTAACCGTTTGCATCCCTAGTTGCCAATGGTTTGTAGCAAACACACTTAATGTGGAGTAAGTTAGTATAGTTCGTGAGAGAAACAAGCATAAAACCATAGATCATAAGAATGCAGTTACGAGTCTCCAAGTATGTTAAACAAATTAATTATAGTGAAGTCATCGCGAGCCGATTCAAGTGCTATGATGTCAAAGGATTCAAGTGTTGAGTTGGATTCATATTATAAGCGGGTAAACGAATCCTTAGATGAGAGACTACATATTGCATGCATTCCCTCTCATTGGTATATGTCTAGTGAAGAGTGTATGAATCACTTCCTAGGATTTGTGAGTGCTTTTGTGATTTTTTTTTCCCTTCTACTGAAGGTTTTCCATGTAAATAAAAACTATTGTGGAATGCTGAAAAAAAGTTAATTAACCTCAATTAAGATGCTAGTGTATAGATTGGAATTCTAAATTTAAAGCATGGGGAGAGTTAGATGGTGGAAAGATTGTAACATAATGATCGGTTCTAATCTATTTGTAGACTTATATGTGAGTTCCATGTAAGCTCGTGTAGCAAAAGTAGAAAACAGATTGGAGGGCTACATGTGCATATGCACACTCCGCTCATCTCCCAGTCAAGGGATGAATATCTAATTCATCGTGCTATCTTGCATGAATGGTACTCGTCTTAAGAATATTTTATGCGGTATTTTGTGAGGTTCATGTTCTAAGAAGTTTGGCGGATTTTGTGATTAACATTCCACATTTTTATATCTTTTTGAGCATCACGATTATTGACGGTCAGTATCGTGCACTTCATAACAGGTGGTCAATTTATAGGGTTCATCTCATCGTTTTCCCAACCTTATCGCAGAACCTAAACCCAAAATTGATCCTCATCATTCTAACAAGAGCCTCCTTCCTAAAACTAAAACTAAACAAAATCACTAGTCCAGAATCTTAAACCTAATTCTATGGTCCAATCCTCAATTCTCCATGTACCAAAACAAAAAGCTAAACCCAAGTAAGTACAACATCCCCCGTATGAATCATTTATCATTTCTTCTACCTTAAAAATCACTCCAATCTATTGTTAAAATCCTAATACCACTATCAAAACCCAAACCACTAGCTCAAAACCTTAACATAAACACAACCCTATTTCACTCTCACTCTCATCCCTAAATCACCCATATGCAACATTTGCCCCCTGAGCACTAAGCTCTCTTCTCTTTGAAATCTTTTGAATAGTATTAAGGAGCTTGAGTTTCTTGTCTTTAGGAGGTATGATACTAAATCACATGTCCTCTTTTGCACTGCTATACACCAAATCATTGCAAGCAAGCAACTTTTAAATTTAATTCTCATTAGGTTTCTTAACATATTCGAGTGTTCCTAGGTGTGCTAAATAATCTCAAAAAAATCTACAACTTTCATTAAGAAAGGTTTGCTATTTGGTGTCATTTGGATCTTGAAACTTTGGCTCAAAATCAACAATCCATGTTTTGCTGCAAAATTCTACATTTAGAGCTATGGACATTAATACCTTAAAATAAAGATTTCAAGCATGTTTATGAATATTTTTTATTTATTTTAATGCTGATCGACAACTCTTCTGATTCCTACAAAATATAGTCATTATTTTTGAGAATCCATCTTGAATAAACCTATTCTCATGAGCTCAAAGTTGGCAATTTTGTTTGTATTTTTGATATTGTATAGAAACACTATGCGACCTTCGAAAATCAATTTCCGTTGCATTTCTCATCAAAATCTCATTATTTTTGAGTTTTGAAAAGGTCTTTAGCTCATCTAGAATTCTCATAAAAAAGTTCGCATTCCTATCATGTTTTGAGTCTTCACAATTTAAGTTCAATAAAAACTTTTATCTGTGAAACAATATCTTGTTCACACGATGGATTGATCTTATATCTCCATGAAACATGAATATTTTGATTACTATGAGCACTATCTATAATGTTACAACTTATGTGAAGAATATTTTGTGATTTAACCTCGTTTTAATCTCATTTTTAGTACGAGCAACCTCTTAATTCATTCCAAGGTCTGACAAAACGGCATGTACAACCTCCTTACAAAATTGATCATCATATCTTATCTCAAACTATCACATTCTATGACTTGATTTGAAGCTTCACACGTGAGCTCAAAAACCTTGTAGCATTTAGGTAATTAGAAAGGGTAAGCACTCAAATATTGCAAGTTGCATAAACTTGCCACACATCATTTTTTTTACACAGTGCCCATGCATCATCTTCTTGCAAATGATGGTATCATTTCTTTTTATGGTAGCCATGTATATTTAGGTTTATTTGATTCATATCTTTAACATATTATCTTCTATGCAACAACCTCATCTCTACAACAACCTATATGCTCTATTGGTTAAAAATTCTCATCACAATCTCAGCCCAAATCATAATCCTCATTTATTAAGCCACTCCCATTGCCTCCAAGTTAACATCTTTTGATTGTGGGACTCTTATATGTGAAGGAGAAACCTCATATCACAAGCTCCAGCACCTCTATCCATGATCTTTTATCCTCCTCTTTTTATGCCATTTTATTGTTTTGCTTCTCGCATTTTGTTAGGATTAGTGTCGTATTAGGATTGGGAATCCTAATGGAATCGGACTCGTAATCCAAATAGTGTTGAGTTATATTCTATTTATAGTCCTATTGGGAATATGACTATAGGGTTGTAATTGGGCTATATATAGAGGGGGCGGGAGGCATTGCCTCCATACCACCACAAGAACAATGTAACCTTTAGAGAAAGGGGAGGGAGAGAGAAGAAAGAGACGAGAGAACGAGGGAACGGAGAGAGCTGTACTCGTTTTAATTTATAGTGATCTTTCTTCTCCGGTGGTCACGAGAGGTAATCGACCACCATTATATCTGGTTGTTCTTTTTTTCACATGCCTATGTGGCGATGGTTGATTGTGTATCCGATTTCATATATGAGGAGGTTCGTATCCCTAACAACCGGTATCCTAGAGGAGATGAAAACTGACGGATGATCGTGTCCCATCACATTTACATGTCTCTACTTCTTATTTCAGTGTAGATGATATTTGTTTTAGTTTGTCGCTTATCGTATCTCTTCCTTTGTAGGTAAATTGTAGCTTCTCATCCTCCTCCTCCTCTTTAAAAGATCAGTGGAAGATGGTCATTTTCCACAAGAAGAAGCTCCATGTGTGATCCTTGTTGACCATGACTCGAAGCTTTAAGGCTCCATTTGGTTGCAGGGTTGGGTAGGGTTGGGTTGGTCCAACCCGGGGTACCCCTCCTTCCAACCCTCCCAATCCTCCTCACAGTTTACTATTCACAGGGGTACCCCAACCCAAACCAACCCTGCCCAACCCTGCAACCAAACAGAGCCTAAGTGTGCATTGTGGTACTCTTTCCACCGTAGTTTTCAACCTTCTATGAGGACTAGCGTACACCTTCATTCAACTGCAATTGTATTTCTAATATTAAGCATTCTCTCCATCCCTTTTCTTATTACCTCTTCCTTAATTTCGAATGCATGTTTTCATATCTTAGTATTTGTGATGTTGTATGAACTTGTTGTAGTTCTTTATGTAGTGTAATATATTTGCATTTCTTCGCATTTTGTTCCTCCACAAGTTTCACTTCATAGCATGCTTATTGTTTGACTACTTGATTCTTGTTCACTCCCATGCTTGGTTATCTATGTAGACACACTTACACTATTTTCTAAATCTTGATATCATATACTAATAAAAATCCAGAAGTAAAGAGAAAGAGAGGGGGAAGAAACATGACACCGACACCAACAGCTCTCGGTCTCCGATCAGTTCTGACTATCATGCATGCACACACAACTCATACATTGTGTGACTTGCACACACCTCATACATTGTGTGGATTGTTTTTTTGAAATCGATTTTATTATTTATCAAGTCACTCTATGTCACACAACAACATATGTTTTCACACACATGTTAGCATATATGGAATTTCTTGATCAAAATTTTGCCAATGTTGTCAAGGAGGCAAATCACAAGTATGTTTCTCTTTTCTTTGCTTATCTTGCCTTGTGATTCTAGATATCTAATGTGATATTCTTTTTAGGTACCTAAAATGTAAAGAACTCTTAATCTGTAGTTCCAGTTTGTCGAGTAGGAAGTGATGTTTCTTCGTCGACGGAGTAAAGTGGCTCATCAAGGATCGAGTGATCATCCATATTAACATTTAGTCATCTAGCTCAGATTTCATAATATTGTCATTTCTATTTCTCGTAATTTTATTTTCAATAAATATGTACTTAATTTGGCCATTTTCTCTTCTCATTCTTACTTTATAATTTGCATTCAGATTAATTGTGTGCAAATTAGGTAATTTTAAAAGCCTAAAAATTTCAAAATCTAAAAATCATCGAAAACATTTGTTTGCATCATTATTGTTGGACATGCTTACAATTCACTGCATGTACACTTGTATATGACGATATAATTTCTTATCTCATTCTAAAGTTGCGCAGAAAAATGGAGTCAGATACACACTCCTTCTATCACTCATCATAATGCATCTCCATGGATTTCTATCTCTTTGTGCTTACCAAGACCAGTTAATCACGTTTGGTTGGAGTGGTTCTAAATGAAGTGTTCCCTCTTAGTTAAAATAAAATTAATATCAAGTGATCACCATAAAAATTGACTCATAAAATTTTGTTGAAATTTGATTGTTGCACCATGGTTTGCACACTTGGTTGTGACGAACCTATTATCACTACACTCCACAAGGAGAGAAGCCTTTGGAGTGCAGCTTATTCTTTTGACAATTGATTGATCATAACAATTAAAAAAATGAAAAGATAAGCTCGTCAGAGCTCATTATTATGCCGAGTGTCTAACCATAATTGGATTGTAATTGTTTGGTGCATGATTGATCCTTGTGCATAGTGCGCTCACCTATGAATCCGACTTCATTATGCCTAGGAGACTTTCATTTTTACCTACTAGATTTAGGATGGAGAGGCCGCCACCAAAGCCTAACTTCGAGCCACCACTACTATCGCCAAACTTCGAGCAACCGCAACAACAACAAGAATTAGAAGGATGAAGAGGAAGTGGATATAAAAGGACCATCGACAAAAATATTGGAGGCTATAGTTTGATGAGAGATGAGCTCATAGCAACGCGATGAAAAAGAGAACAATAATCTGGGAGATAAAAATTCTTGAGGGCTCCTACGATCCATGTGTTCTTTATATCTCACCCATTGGATCCAAAGTCGCCAATTAGGGGTAACTTTGAATTTAAGGAAAACATGATTTCTTTCTTGTTGCACATTTAGGGCAACAAGTTCTAAGGACTCATTTAAGTATTTCCACGACTTTCGAGGTACAAGTGACACACATGTTTATCAAAATGCTACCCATGACTTTATCCATCTCAAAATCTTACCCTTTTCTTTAAAGGACATGACAAATCAATGGTTGAGGAATCTAGATCGAGTTGTCACCACTTGAAAGTGATCTTAAAAAGACATTTGCAAACAAGTTCTTTCCCATTGGTAGAAGCAATGCGCTTGGGAGAGCAATCACAAGCTTCGCTCAAGAACCATGAGACTTTTGTTTCATGAATCATGAGAAAGATGCATGGATATGTTGAGAAAGTACCTGCAATACAATATACTTACGTGGCACATAAGTTAGACCTTCTACCATGGACCTAGGGATGAGTTGAGGAACACTATCGATGCAAGTCGTGGTGGAAATTTTCTAAGAAAGGGTGAAGATAGTGCATGAAAACTACATGAGGATATGAGTGACATTTTTTGAACCATACCTCTATGAAAGTGTTTGGCAGACTTGATCCAAGCAAAAATGTCAACATCTATGAGACAAGGGAAATACATCAAGCATAGAGATGGAAATTATCTGCCAAAAAAATATAAGTTGGATGTGATTGCAAAACAAGTGGAGCAATGATCAAAGATGGTAGAAGGACAACCCCACCAAAACCAAAATGTGAGCAATATCCAAGACCAATCACCAACACTCCCACTTCACTTAGGCATTATTGTACAACCTCTCGCTACTCCTATTTTTGTAAATCCTTCATAGTCTAATATACCAATTCACAACCACCCTCCTAATACCATTG
Organism: Ottelia alismoides; assembly: GCA_037367405.1. NCBI lineage: Eukaryota > Viridiplantae > Streptophyta > Magnoliopsida > Alismatales > Hydrocharitaceae > Ottelia > Ottelia alismoides. Next base: position 1,289,540 of record JAZKJV010000792.1, read on the forward strand.
TATATTTTTCTAACCCACCTAGCACACCTTCCACTCCTCATGAGGTAACTACCTCATTCTTGTACGACGAATCCTACATCACCGATGAGGCACCCGATTCGACTAATGAAGATGCCAACTAGTTCAAGGCAAAAATCTATTGTAATCTATACAACCAAAGTTAGCAGCCACACCCTGACTTGGCATGGAGGCTACAAGGCTACAAGATTATCAGCAAAGATTGCCACTACAACAAATGGTCAAACAAACATTCAATCAAGAACCACGACACACCCTCAATTTTAAAGGACTTTCTCAAGATTCTCATCAATATTATGATGAAGATACACAAGGGAGTCTAAGTTTTCAAAAGATAATCAAAATCCCACCATGCAAATCAGACGGGAAGTGGTGTTTCCAGCGACGGATGAGTGAGTAATGCATAAGAACTTGCCTTTGAGAGGGGTGCAACCACTGAAGATAGTTGCTACTACTTTGTAGGTTGATGAACAAAAGTAGGAATCCATCCAAAGAGGTATTGGTGTTTCCTTAGCTAGCTAGTGAGGTATTGGCGTTTTATTAGCTAGCTGGTGAGATAATGTCTTTACGAAGGTGATGATCAGTAGATAGTCTGAGAGTAATGACCAGTAGCTAGTCTGAGAGTAAAATCAGTGGCGTTGAGATTGAGACATGGCCTAGACTTCAATGCGAAACGGAAGTGGGAAATTTTCAACAATGGGCGAAAGCATGAGGGAACAATGTCGTGTGGAAGTATAAGGCCCATTGGAAAGTACATATGATTGCATGTGCACATACTTTCAATTATTTGGTTGAGATTTTCACGCTGCGAATCCTATAAACTTTTTAAATTACCTTCTCAACCTTTGAAACAACGTAATTTCTCCATCGACCTGTAAACTTGCTCCGTCTTGCCTCATAGACTCTGCCATTACTTTTACTTTTACTAGAGTCAATAACATATGTTAATCTATCACAGGTGCATTGGATGGTGGATCTTTCATCCCCACATATCCTTCTTCATCTTCCTCTTCTTCTTTTCCCTCCTCTCTTTATTTTCTCTCTCTTCACCACATCTCCATCCATCCACCAAATCACAAAAATTTTTCTATTTTCATGGATAAACCATGTCTTCTAATCATGAAAATGATTTTAAAAAATTGGGATGAATTCTTAAACCTATTATCAAATATTTATTGTTTCTAAATAAATACATTCAAAACTTTTCCCCAAATCTGAAGGGCGGAGGAACAAGGAAGGAGAGGGAGGCAGTGGAGGGGACGACTCTTGTTGTGTGGAGGTGGGTGCGGTGTTGCGGGCGGAGGCAGGGCAGGAGGGTGGCAAGGGCGGCTCATGTTGTGGGTGGATGCGAGAGAGGAGGGGGAGGTGGTGGAGGGGGCAGAATGGGGGGGGGAGGGTGGCAAAGCGGAGGAACACAAGGAGGAGGGAGATACAATAGAGGGGCTTGCTCTTGCTGCGAGAGGAGGCGAGGGAGGAAGGTGGTAGGGGCCAAGGAACATGGGGAGGAGGGGAGGCAGTGGAGGGGGCGACTCTTGCTGCAGATGGAGGCGAGTAGGAGAGTGGCGGGGGAGGAGGAGCAAGCTTCTCTCATGCATGGCAGAGGTGGTTATACCCGCCCCGGCAGTCGCATGCTCACCTGTGGGATGCAGGGCTTGGGCATCGTCATAGCCGTCGATCTTGGAGTCGTGGAGGAGGAGGAGGAAGAAGAGATGGGTGGAGATGATTGGTGGTGAGGAAAGGGAGGAGGGTGAGGAGGGAGAAAAGGGGGGAAGGAAAGTTATTGTAATTTTATTAAAATAAAAGGGTATTATATATGTAAAAAGCTAACGAAAATTGGTTAGTTTAACAGTCCAATGGATGGGATGAGGTGAGAGTTAGCAAGTTTACAGGGTTGAGGGAGGAATTACATTGTTTTAAAGGTTGAGACCGTAATTGACAAAAGTTATATGGTTCCTGGGATAAAATCCCTTTTTGATTTGTACTTATTTATTACATATATAATATATATTTATGTATATATTGTAAATAGGGTGTAATGAGGCTCCCCCAAGGGTAATCAACTTGGCTACCTCCACCTTTATTTTTTTCATTTCTGAAGGTATATCTGAAAATACTTGAGGGGATTTAGTTCACTAGATGACAACATGTCATTCAAATTTCGTATAAAATGGATGTTTCTAACACATCCATCTAAAAGGGGTCAATTTTAGTTATTTTGAGACTATTAAAATTTGGTAATATTGATGGATGCGTTAGAAATGTCTATTTTAAATGAAATTTGAATGAGAACATAATGTTATATAGTGATCTAAATTACCGCATGTGTTTTCAGAAAATATGTTAAGAAATAAAAAAGATGGGCCTAGTGAAATTGGCTCCCTTGTGTAGCCCCATTCAACCCTTATAAATATATTGACATGTACATCTACATATATTTTGATTGAATCGATTTGATTAACTGATCCACTCTTATTGCCTTACTTCTTTTTATTTAGTTTGGTACAAAAGTTGGACCTGTTTGATTTCATAATCATCAACCAGATTCAAAGCTGAATTGGTTCGGATTTTCGATTCAAGCACCGATCGGACTTCAAGTAAAATTGGTTTGGGCGTTTAGCCGAGTTCTTCCGACCGGATATTATTTATTGGTCAAATCAAACTGCGGTTTATGAGATCGGAATGAGCAGATCGAATCCATAGCTATATTCCAGAAGTTTAGCAAGTAATTAAGAACCACAAATCCATGTTACAGTTCGCGGAATGACCGATGCCCTATAATGTTCTCAAGAGCTTCTTGTCCTCCAAGATCCGAGCAGTATCTGTGGATAGTGCTGCGTACACCTTCAGCTTGAAGAGCTGCGTGGAGCTATGGCTGGGAGAGCTCGGGAGGGCCATACATGCCGACGCCGTGAAGACGGCCATGAACAGGGACGTGTACGTTGGCTCTGCCTTGATCGTCTTCCACTCTCGGTGCGGGTCCACCGAACACGCACACCAGATGTTCGACGAAATGCCCGTGAAAGACTTGGTGGCTTGCACCACATTGGTGTCGGCTTACGCTCAACTGTCGGACTCCCGCGCACGTCGTGCTTTCGAGGTTGTCGGATGTATGCAGAGACAAGGACTGGATCCTAACAGGGTTACCTTGGTGAGCTTGCTTCAAGCGGCGGGGCGCTTGGGAGCGCTTCGCATTGGCCGTGCCATCCATTGCTACGCTATCAGGAGAGGGATCCCGGTTCTTGACGAGGTACTTGGAACAAGCCTCTTGGATATGTACTGCAAGTGTGGTTCGAGGAGCGCAGCCATGTTGGTATTTCGTTCGATGAAAGAACGATCTGTTGCATTTTGGAATGTTATATTCACCGATCTTGTCCACTCCAATGAGCCTCTGGAAGCTGTGCAGTTGTTCTGTCTTATGAGGCAGGATGCATGCGTCGTGCCCGACCAAATCACGTTAGCTAACATGCTCTTGGCTTGCAACAACTTAGAGTACTTCCGTTTATCGATGTGTATCCATTGCTATGCTATCAAGACTGGACTTCCTGATGATTTGGTAATGACTACCGCACTCATTGATGCATATTCACGATGCAATGAGATGAAGATTGCCAGAGCATTGTTCGATGAGCTCGTAGAAAGGGATGCAGCCTCCTACAATGTAATGATATCTGGATATCTAAATGAGGGATCACTTGGTGTGGCTGCTGGTTTGTTCAATGAGATGGTGAAAGAGCACATCTCCCCGAACTCGGCAACATTTCTTTGTTTATTGGTCAAATTTGCAGATCTAGAGTTTACAAATGGGATCAGGTGCATCCATGGTTATATTGTGCGACACGGCCTCCATGAGGTGATTGAGATCTCCAATCAATTATTGCATGCTTATGCAAAGTGTGGGGCCATTAAAGTTTCAAGGGATATTTTTAACAGAATGGATACAAGAGATCTAGTCTCATGGACGACTATGGTCACCGCATGTGCTACTTCTGGTCATGCTGATGAAGCCATATCTCTTTTCCAACTGATGCAAAGAGCCCACGAGGAACCAGATATTGTTGTGATTGTTAGTTTGCTTCATGCTGTGTCACATCTGGGTCACTTTAATTTAGTTCAAGAGATCCATGCTTACATTTATCGTATTCATATGGCGAGGGATGTCATAGTTTTAAATTCTCTAATAGTGGCTTATTCGAAATGCGGGAAATTAAGCACTGCAACAGCAGTTTTTGATGGCATTATAGACAAGAAACTTGCATCGTGGAATTCGATGATTGCTGCATATGGGATACATGGATGCTTCCAAGAAGCATTCAAATTATTTCATCAAATGCAACCATTGAGTGTTCAGCCAGACGAGTTAACATTTTCTTCTCTGTTATCTGCATGTAGCCATGGCGGTCGAGTTCACGAGGGCTGGGAGATCTTCAATTCAATGAGTACAACATATGGCATTGCTCCCAATGAAGACCATTGCTGTTGCATGGTTGATTTACTAGCTCGTGCAGGGCACCTTGAGCAGGCATTCGAGTTTCTAAAACGATTTCAATTGGAAAAGAGTGTTAGTGCCTTGAGTGCTTTGACATCCGCTTGTGGAATTTACGGTAATGCAGAGCTGGGAGAGGAGATCGGGAGGATGATTCTTAAGCTAGAGCCTACGGACTCTAGCAGTTACACCCTTTTGTCAAACATATGCGCGAAGGCTGGTAATTGGAACCAAGCTGCAAGTTTGAGGAGCAGGTATGGGCTCAGAGGGTTGCCAAGAATGCCTGGCTACAGCCTCATAGAAACAGATTAGTAGGTATTGGAATGAAATAAGCTCTTATACAGTTTTGGTGGCATCTGCTTGTAATTAATGGGAAATCGTGTATTGGAGGAAATTGATTTGATTTCATTAATTTATTATTGGAGTTGATAATTTTGATACAAGTCTATGCAGTGCCCCTCTGAGCTTTCTAGGTTTCTCTTATGTAATTTCCAAAACAGTACTTTCAACTATCAGGTAAACGAACATGTGCAGACCACAATCAAGTCCATGTCATCTGCCACAGCATAGTGATGTCCTTGTGATCCAAGACACTCTCATATCCCCAGAGGCCCTCCAACACATCCAAAACAATCAGGATTGATCAAGGCAACTCATTCGTCTTGTCGGACACTCCTACAATCTTTTTTGACAACAGAGGAGGTTGCAGACAAGGAAAGGTATTTCTTTCAGCAATGTTATTAGGAAAAAAACTGAGAAGCTTGACAGTTCTCGAATTGTCATAGGAAAATTACTTAGACATGATAATTTATGGTAGGTTCTACTTTAAGAATACAGGGAAATGACAACAAATAAAGCATCAAAGAGAGAAAAGTTTTCTGGCTTCTTAAAGTGGGAATTAGGTTCCAGCCTTAATGCATGCATATTATTCAAAGTTTGGTGTTTTCTGGATTCATCTCAGCTTCAGGTTTTGCTCGTCGCGTGCATGATGATGATCGGTAATCGTTTTGATATGACTTTGAATTGAAATCAGATAGAAAGGGCATGACTTATTTTCTGTTAAGTTAAGCTCTACCAGTATATGCTAGTACACCTTGAGAGTGCATTTGGTTCGTGGATTATCTAGAGGGTAATCTTTTTTTATGTTTTGGTGTTTGATTGGTGGGTTTAGAGTTGAAAGGGTTTGTGTGATGTGATTGTATTAAAATTTGAAAAAGTAGATAATTATTGTGATATGATTGTATTGAAATTTGAAAAAGTGGGTAGTTGTTGTGATGTGATTATATTGAAGTTTGAAATAGTGAGTAGGTGAGTATTTTATATTTTTTAGATGATATGATGGTATAATATATATATATATATATATATATATTATGAAGAGAGAGTGGGCCCCTCAAGAGGGGTAGAGAAATGGATTTTGGGGATAACCCTCTCAAAGTGGGGGTAACCCCCAAACGAACGGACCCGGGTTGCTTCGGAGGCCAAAGGGTACAAGTATACCTAAGTAGTACCCGTACACACAAGGTAGATACATGCCAAATAACATACCTGTACATGTAAGTGTGACAACTTTGTGTTTGGGTCATTGGATCTTCCTATTTATCGAATCTTAGATACTACCCAGTAGCAACGTTCAATATTTTATCATTTACATTAAAAAACTAATTACAAGGAATGATGTAAGAGAAAAGCATTAAATTGTTCTCCACTATTGAATATATAAAGTTGGCCTTTTTACACCATGTCCTCTGTAAACTTTGCCAATCACGCGGCATGCCCTTTATTGATCATGTTTACCCCTTAACCCCTGCAAACTTGCTTGGTTAACTCGTGCAAGGGTCGCGACGTAAGATAGAATAAGTTAACAAGGTTGTAAGGTAAATATGAAGAAGATAAGAGATGTTTTGTAATTGGCAAAGTTTACAGAGGTCGTGAAGTAAAATTCCCTTTATAAAAGTATATCTTATATACAGTTACAAAAAGTGTGGCTACATGTATATGGAAAAGCTGAAAGAAGTGTGTTAGTTTAGTGGGACTAATTGAGTGTAAATGACTAGTTGTATGCAAGGTTTTAAATTTCGATATCCGATATCGAATCGGCACCATGTTGATATGAAATTTCTCCGAATTTTTGGTCACATTTAGCCCAAATCGAGCAGCATTTCTGAAAGATCTCATATCGGTATTTTGCTCGAAATTTTGCTGATGTTTCGCAAAATCTGAAACCATGATTTTAGGTTGGTTAATATTGACTTCCATCAGGGAATTCACCAGCAAAGACAAAAAGCAAGACAACTATTGGGATAAAGCGGTAAAATAGTTCCTATTCCCTTGAAAACTTTTCTTTGATTCCCATCCCTTTTATCTTCTCATTTAGATTTTAGCACTCTACTCCGCATTAGGGATTAGTTCGTGATGCAAAAGGCGGAACATCTTCCAACCTCGTAACTTTTTCGTTCAAAATCCTAACGGGATAAACTTAATGTCATATAAAAATTCTGACTAGGTAATTCAATTGGAAGGCGAGCTATTGAGCTACTCAGATTATTTTGGAAGGCGGACTATTGAGCTACTTGGGAGAAAAATCTAAATAATGTTGATATTATTTTCAGCTTCAATGATTTCATACGAGTTCAAATCAACACAAACCTAGACTAAGTTCACCTTGTGAATCTAGATACAAAGATTGCATGCAAATTAGATTACCAAATAAGTCAGTCAAATACAGGACCTTATATTGAGGCCATGTTAACTCTAAGCTAGCTATCAAAATGTACATGTTACATGGCCTTAAATTTCACGAAATATGATTGATATCTCGCTATGTGCCGAATTGAATGATATCGAAAGGGTTCCTTGTCTTTTTCTCGGGGATCGACATGCCAACCTTTAAGTGTATATCGTCATATCAGCTACATATCGCTACCTTCCTCCAATTTTCAAGGGAAATGGATCCATTTTAACGAACATCTTTACCATGTTCACCCATATCATATGGGTTCCCTTCTCCATGAATATATGTGTTACTCATAATATATATTATACAAAGAGACCCTTGTCTAAATGACGAGCTATTGGACGATTCTCGTTTGTGACCTAGTGGTCAAAACTACTGCGAGGTGGTGGTTTTGCGATGTCGTAACTAACGAGGCGTGGTGAGTTGAAGACAAACGACACCATGAGTTTCATGCCTATAAATGCACCTCTCATAAGGAGGGGAAGGATCATTAGATATATACCTCGTTGTCGGGAGCCCTCTCTCTATCCACTTGATAGATCAAGGTACGTCGTCGGTTCGAGCATTAGAGAGAGAGAGAGAGAGTGATGGCTAGGGGGATTTACGGTTGGGATAGAGAGGGTTCTCGACTACAAGATATATATCCAATGATCCATTCTATCCTGATGAGAGGTGTATTTATAAGCGGAAACTCCTCGTATCATCCGCCTTCCACTCGCCATGCCCCGTCGGTTGCAGCATCATAAAACCACCATTTTACTCATCTGCGTCACGACGATTTTGACTACCAGGTCACACACTTGAATCGTTCCAACATCTTCCGCTTGATCGAAATGATCAAGGCTTCTATACTCCAACTATATGTGTAGTGTACAAATGAAGATGTCTCAAGTGAGGTGCATCATTCATGAAAATCTCTTATTTAATTCATGCATTCTTGAGTATTAGTCTTAGAAAGAATTCTTATCACTGTATAAATTTCGGTAAATGAAAGTATTAGTCTTAAATGTAATACCGGTGAAATAGAAAAAGCGATTTAACACCTTGAACATAAACATTAATAGATTAATATACAACTCAGCTAAATTTACTAAGAATTTAGAAATGCTTATTTCTATTCAAAACCCAAGACAATAATATATGAGATTAGTTATGAAGGAGAAAATTAGAAAGGAAAACAACTCATAAACATGCTTTTCTCCACAATATGAAAATCATGCATGTATCTTTTACGAAAGCTAAAAGAAGAATCCCAAGAAGAAACAACTTGTGGGATACACATTAATCATCAAAATCCAAAGAAGGTAGGGACCCCTACAAGAATGTTCTACCTTTGGTTTACTATACATCGACAAGAATTCCTAATGGATTATAAACAATTGATGTTCACATTACATGATTAGAATTTTCAATTTTATATTAAGGGTGAACACCTTACACTAAGAAATAATGAACGACGCCCTATCACAGTCATGTGTATTATTAATATTCACAGAAGCAAATCCATAATGTCTCAATGTAAGAAGCTCATATGATTAAAATTAATTATTTTACCATTTTTTAATGTTTTTATCCTCCCTTTTTATAGAACTTTTGCCTCTTTCTTTGGGTTTTAAAATAAAAAAGAACACAAGCCTCAATCTTACGTAGAAGTAGAACCCCTCTAATGGTCTGATGGTAGAAGTAGTGGATCCCACTTTAAAAAAAACCAGAGTTCAAATCCTCCAACCCCCCTTCAACTAGTAGAAAAAACTTAGGTAAAAGTAGAGAAATGTAGAGGTGGTGCTAGTCGATGATGCACATAAAGAGGCTAAAAGAAAGTGCCTATTAAAGATCTCCGGGGTCAATGTTGGCTGAAGATTGAGATGCAGAGAGGATGAAGAGTGACATCGGCCAAAGATCTAAAACTCACAAAGTGTGGGTGTGAGTTATAAGTGGTGGAGATTACTACTTGATAACTTGAGCTTAAGCATTTTGGGTGGTTGTCAACGGATCCATTCGGGTCCGCACCCAATTAGTTGTCAGGGTCAGTTTTCCTCGATAACGGACCGGGGACCTAAGTCCAGGACATTACATAAGGGAGACATCGATCAAAATTTTTGTAAGTGTGGGATTCAGTGGAGCTCGATGAGTGGAGAGGTTATATAGTGGCATTCTCTAAAAATTTATAGGGACATATATTGGATTCCAAAAGGGCATGACGAGATCAATGATGAAGACTGACGATGCAATGGAGGGTCATGCTAGTGATGGAGATTCTTGGAGAAGAGCGTGATCAGGGAGGTTATTGACAATGGTTCATGCTAGTAAGAATCCTGATAAGGATATTGCACGATGGAAGTATTGCACGACGAGGAAGGCGATACTGGATTTTAGATTGATGAAGCAATGTTGGGTCAACACGAATATTGGAGAGTAATAAAGAATGCAACACTGGATCTCAATTGCAGGTTGAGGCTAGAAGCAATGGAGGCCAACTACTGGTGCCTATAGGCAGTGGAGGCTCCATGCATTGAACATTGTAGGCTGGAGACCAACATCGAAGCTCCGGAGAAAGAAGATGATGGATTCACTAGACATGAGGATCATATCAAGGAGACTACCAGTCAGCAGAAGGCAACAAAGAGAGGTTTGATCCGGTTCAACAATCATGATATGCCATATTGATGATGTAGAGGTGGACAAGATAAAATTATAGGGGAGGGAGATAAGCACACCAATTTATACAAGTTAAAAATCTGAATAATGTGGACGAAACAAGACATACAGTAATTGGGTCTATTTTAATACATGAGTCTGACACTATCATATGATTTTTTTGAAAGGAATATACTATATCCAGGTGCAGTTTGTTTTAGTTTCTGAGAACCCAGCAAAAAAAAGTGCCATGAACAAAAGCAAAAAATAACCAGGATTTACCTTTCAATCAAAATATGATACATTCTTAACATGTACACAGAAATTGAATGTAATTATATCCACTGAAACAGAGAATAGAAAATGGAGAAGGGCAACCAGCCTTTGAGTTCCTATAGAAAAGCCTCAGCACTATTCAAATCATTCAAAATGCTAGACTTCACCTCATCTGGCAATGTTGCAAAAGGCCCCGACTTTGAATAGAAGCTTGCCAAGGACCTTATTGCCCTCACCAGCGCGGCGTATGATTCCTGTGACAACATAAATAATGCAATGGATACACTCTTATTAATGCCTTCAAATAGAACATCTATTACATGAGATTGGAGAAAGCCATATCAGTTTCTTAATCATAAAAAGTCACATTATTGGAATGCTTGACAACAAGAGCAATTCATTTTTAGTTCATTTCATGCAACAAAAATAACTTCATCTAACAACGCAATATTACACTCAATGTTTACTGGCAATCTGCAATGTGCAAAACCCATGTGAACTGAATTAATGGTGTTGCTTCATCGATCATGAACACAGGAAAGGCATAAAGATGACAATTAAGCTAATGCTACAAGGAGGAATTTAACCAAAGACTGCTATTTCAAACTGGAAAAAATATAGATGAGAAGAGACATACCTCAGTAGCCACTGTTGGTTGACCCCTCCAATCATTCAAGTACTCCCTGATCGACTCCTTAGCTGCATCTGCACTTCTTCTAAAATTTGCAACATCTTTGACATCTTCCTCCAATGAGGCTCTCAGTGTTTTCACTACCTCCCTAGCAGATTTCAAGTAGGCCTTTGGAAGCACTTTTCCAGATTTTGTTCTCTCATCTGGATCGAACATGGACTTGATGGTTCCCAAAACACCACCATCACCCTCATCTTCCTCTGTCTTTGAAATGCTCTCTTCAGCCTTGACAGGTAGGGGAGCTAGATTCCAGTTGGCTATGGCGGAAACTAACGGAACTCCAGTGCATAAAGTTGCAAGTCTTCTGCTCAAAACTGGTTGCAAAAGCAAGGGGATGGAGCTTCTTAACTGCAGCTTATCTGCATGAGGCACGATTAATGTAAAATATATAAAAAAACTCATTAGCCCAATTATGGAGATAGATTTGTTATTTAAGATATCAAAAAAGATTATGGGTTGGATGCCTCTTTAAAAGGCTGACTTCCATATTGAGATCAGCATCCGATATACTAGGAGTACGAGCAGGAAGCCAACTGTTCAAGAAGCAGCTTCAGTCTTGAAAGCAGTCACTTGAATAAATGTCTTTGATTCACATCGAGCAAAGAGGTATGGAAAAAATCAAAGCCATCTTTTTTAAATGCAGCTGTGGTCAAAAAATGAAGGATGTTTCTTCGATATCAGCTTATTGAAGCAAAAATAAAAAGTTTTGCTGTTTGAAATAATGATTTTATTCTTCAATTATGCATGAAAAAAGCTAAATTTAAAAACCCCAGCTATGCATAGTTTCACAACTATATGCCTCATTTTTTAAAGGATTTTTATCAGTTGTGCCCCATACTTGTATTTCTATCACTTGTGCTCCTCAGGTTAGTTGTCGTTCATTCTTGTTAGAATACTCAGATGTGTTTATTCCATAGAGCCATCGGGTCTCTTATATAGGGAGAAAACCCTTGGGTAAATTACAGAGTCTTACAAAATATAAATAGAAATTAGGAAACAATAAAACGTAACATATATATAAGTCTCTACACTCCCCCTCAAGATGGAGCATAGATATCTATCATGCTCAGCTTGGAAGAACATATCTGGAAAGGTCCTCTGAGCAGTGGTTTGGTGAATATGTCAGCCGTCTGATCCTCTGAACTGACATGAGAGGTGGAGATGAAGCCCTTCTGAATCATGTCTCTAGTAAAATGACAATCCACCTCGATGTGCTTTGTTCTCTCGTGAAAAGCTGGATTATTGGCAATAAATAATGCTGCCTGATTGTCACATTGGAGATTCATAGGCAAGGGGACATCTACAGTCAGATCTTCTAAGACTGCTCTAACCCACATCATTTCTGCAGTTGCTTGTGCCATGGCTCTGTACTCGGATTCCGCACTGGACCTCGCCACAACAGTCTGTTTCTTGCTTTTCCAAGAAACTAAAGAGCTTCCTATAAAGATAGCAAATCCAGAAGTGGATTTACGATCTCTTGGACATCCTGCATAATCTGCATCTGCACAAGCTGAAATAGATAAATCCGTATCTTTCCTAAATAGCAACCCTGTGCCTGGGGAAGACTTCAGATATCTCAATATCATATACAAGGCATCCATATGAACTTGCCTTGGCTGCTCCACAAATTGACTCACCCGGTTTACTGCAAAGGCAATATCCGGTCGAGTTATAGTAATATATAAGAGCTTACCCACCATCTCTCTGTACCTTCTTTTGTCCACCTCCTCGGTATCATCATCGTACAGCTTCATGCTTGGGTCCATAGGTGTACTTGAAGGTCTGCATCCAGTCATTCCTGCTTCAGCTAGCAAGTCCGTGACATATTTTCTTTGAGTCATCACCATTCCTTGTGCATTTCGTGCAAACTCTATCCCCAGAAAATATCGTATCGTGCCCAGATCCTTCGTAATGAACTGGTTTCCCAACAGGGACTTGGTTATCTCAATCCCCTGAGCATCATCTCCTGTGACCAAGATGTCATCAACATATATCATAACAACAACTGTACGTCTAGGGGTCTTCTGGATGAACAATGAATGGTCCGCATTTGATCTCCTGAACCCCTGTTTTTCAATTAGCTGAGACAGCTTCTGGAACCATGCTCGGGGACTTTGTTTAAGACCATAGATAGCCTTATGAAGTCTGCACACCATCTGAGTCTCCCCCTCAGCAGCAAATCCTGGTGGCTGCTGCATGTAGGCTTCCTCCTGTAGGTCTCCATACAAAAAAGCATTCTTGACATAAAGCTGAAAAATGGTCCAGTTACGTACCACAGCAACAGATAGGAGGATGCGAAGAGTGGAGTGTCTAGCCACCGGTGAAAAAGTATCCATGTAATCTACCCCATATGTCTGGGTAAATCCCCGTGCTACAAGTCTTGCCTTGTACCTATCAAGACGTCCATCCGCATGATATTTCACCGTAAAGATCCACTTGCAACTCACCACAGGAGCACCTGAAGGAATGGGAACAAGAGACCAAGTCCCTCGAGACTGCAGAGCACGTATCTCCTCTTCCATGGCTAGACGCCAACAATCAATCTTCATGGCATCTTGATAGGTCCGTGGAATCTCAACAGACGAGACAACAGCTACAAATTTTTGGAAGTCCCCATTGAGACGATGAAATGAGACTTGAGAAGCAAGCGGGTACGAAGCACACTGTCGCCTTGACTTCCTTTGAGCTATAGGCCGATCAAGATCGTCTATGACTGGCGGATCCTCCTCCTGTTGTAAAGACTCCTGCACCGGTGCATTGGCTAATCCATCATTAGTGGTAACATCAGAACATACCTGAGGCGTGCTGGATGGTTGGCATGTAGCTTGAGCTGGCCCTGTTCGCCTTGCATAGAACTTAGGAAATGGTATAATTGGAGGTGGTGGTGGTGGAGGAGGTGGATTAGAGGATTGACTCAGACTTGGAGGTGGAGGCACATAGACATGAGAGTCCGTGGATGTGGAGGAGATTAGTCTGTCACCTGCAGGGGAGAAGTACATGACTGGTTCGAAAAAGGTAACGTCAGCACTCACATAGTATTTGTTATGAATGGGATCATAACAACGATATCCTTTCTGTGTCCTGGAGTAGCCCACAAAAACACACTTGATAGCCCTAGGAGAGAGCTTATCAAGTCCTGGAGACAACCGGTGGACAAACGCAACAGTACCAAAGACCCGAGGTGTAAGTGTAAACAAATCTTTGTCAGGAAATAGAAGAGAGAAAGGAGACTTTTCGCCAAGTACAGTTGTAGGCATGCGGTTGACCAGATAATATGCTGTAAGGATAGCATCCCCCCAAAAAGATAGGGGTGCGGAACTTTGAATAAGTAATGTGCAAGCAATGTCAAGAAAGTGTCTATGCTTTCGTTCTGCAACACCATTTTGTTGAGATGTGTATGCACATGTGGTTTGGTGAATAATGCCTTTAGAAGAAAGAAAGCGAGCAAGAGAACGAGTGCAAAATTCCAAGGCATTGTCAGTACGCACATACTTAACAGTAGACGAAAAAACATTTTGAATCTCATTGATAAGATTTTGAATAACACTTCCTGCTTCTGATTTATTTTTGAGAAGAAAAGTCCAGGACACTCTAGAAAAATCATCAACAACAACTAAATAAAACCTGTGCCCCTGATGATCTGGGACACGACTGGGACCCCAAATATCTATGTGAAATAACTCAAATGGGGAGCGACTGCTCCGACCCTGACGACTTGGGAAGCTGGACCGATGGTGCTTCCCTAACTGACATGCTTCACAACGAAAATACGAACCCGGAGATATCTGAGGCAGGAGGTGGCGTATTTTCTGTAGTGGCAGGTGACCAAATCGAAGATGCCAGGTATATGGTGAGACGGAGCCCTGAGAATGTAGTGAGACTCCAGCATACGAGGTCCGTACAAGACGATAGAGGCCATTGTGCTCAGAACCACAGCCAATCACCCTGCCTGTTAGTATGTCCTGAAAAATGACAGAAGATGGATCAAATATAGCACGACAATGCAAATCTCTAGTAATCTGACTAATGGATAATAGATTCATAGAGAATTCTGGTGCATGCAAAACATTCTGTAAGTGCATAGAGGGCAGCAAATCAGTCTCCCCCTGACCGACGATCGGGGAATGAGTACCATCAGCAATGAGTACAGAGCGACCAGGCTGAACAGCTCTATAGGACTGCAGGATATCTCTATCATGACATAGATGATGGGTGGCTCCAGAATCAACAACCCAACCTGTGAGATCATGGTTATGATATGAGACCGGAGGACTACCTGAGGCAGTAGCAGAGGCAGATGCAGAAGCGGCAATCTCAGAGGTGTCAGCACCCTCTGACGATGACTGTGGCATGATATCACGAAGTCGTGCCACTAGCTCCTCGAACCTGTGATCTGGAGTAGATGCTGGTGGACCCTGAACATGATCAGCGACACGTGCAGAAGGAGGGAAGCCATGCTTGGAATAACATGTATCCTCCGAGTGACCAGTACGGCGACAGAATGAGCACGTAGAGCGTATGCGACCTCCTCGGCCACGTCCACCACTTCCTCTGCCACGGAATGAGGACGAACCGCCACGTCCCCTGGAAACTGCCATTGCTGATGGAGGTGCAGTCGTTGTATTGGACGGAACGGGTATGCGACTGAGCCTCCTGTATACCTCTTCCATCGGTGGGATGGTGGCATCTGCTAGGATCTGAGCGCGTGCTGCCTCGTACTCCGGATCTAGGGCAGCGAGTAGTACGCCAACCATAGTGGCGTTACGGAACGTCTTCTGCTGTTCCGGTGTGGCTGTAAGGGGAATGGTGCTATAGAGCTTCTCGAACATGCCACGAAACGACGTGTACAGGGAATGAAGAGGCTTCCCATTCTGCTTCGTGGTAAATATATCATGCTGCAACTGGAGCATCTTCGTCTCGTTGCGTACCTGAGAGTACGTCATCGCCAAAATATCCCACATCGCCTTAGCGGTGGGCTGGTGAAGGACATCATTCGCTATCTCCGTCGTGAGCATACCTGAGAGCCACACCTTGGCGTACGCATCATCAGCCTCCCATGAGGCATAGATCCCTGTCTTCTCCGGCGGTTCATCCTCGGTAAGAATATGCTTCTTACCACACGACTTCATGAGACTGAGGAACTGCATCGCCCACAGTTCGTAGTTTGTCCCGTCCATTTTGACGATTGGTGCCGAACCTTTGAAGGCACCTATGGCGAGTATATCGAGCTTCTGATCTGACATAATGCCGGAGAAGAACAGCTACTGATAGACGAAGAAAAGAAGTGTCTACCAAGACCTTGTAGGATTCAAGTGCATAGGTAGACGATTATGCACTTGAATCGAGCATGACGCCGAGTGCTAGGGAGAAGATGGCACCCCGGCCACGAGTAGAGGCGTTGGAAGCCTCAACTTGAAGATGACGGTGGCTGGGCGGCGCTGGGGGGGGGGGGGGTGCCCGGCGTTGGGGGAGGGCGGCGCTGGGAGGGGCCGACGAAGGAGATGGGGCCGGCGAGAGGTGCTGGGCGGCGCTGGGGAAGCCGGTGCTGGGAGGAGGCGGCGCTGGGGACGACCCGGCGAAGGAGGGGAGGCGGCGGCGGGGTTCTCGGGGCCCGGGAAGGGGGGGGGGCGGCGAAACCCTAGCCGGCGGCGGTAGAGAGAGAGAGGGGGGGGCGGCGGTGGAGAACCCTAGGTTAGGGTTATGGCTCTGATACCATGTTAGAATACTCAGATGTGTTTATTCCATAGAGCCCTCGGGTCTCTTATATAGGGAGAAAACCCTTGGGTAAATTACAGAGTCTTACAAAATATAAATAGAAATTAGGAAACAATAAAACGTAACATATATATAAGTCTCTACAATTCTCAATGCAAACAGACGTTAACTTTGGGACATAACGGGAATTAAATTCAAAATAAAAGCTGAAAAAGTCATTTTATCATCCTTTCTTCCTCCTTCCCCATCATCTTCCTCTTCTTCCCCTTCTCTTCCTCCTCCCCAGCCTCCTGTTCCTCTACCGTCTCCTCCCTCGCCCCCAGTTGTGCCTCCGCCCTGAGCTCCTTCCCCTGCCCTCGCATCGCCTCCTTTGCTCTCTGCCCCCTGCCACCCATGCGCCTCTCCCTGCACCATCCTCCAACCCCCCCCCCCCACCCCGCTCCCAGGTCGGCCCCCCTGCCCTGAGCTTCTCCCCTGCCATCCCCGCGCGCCGCCGCGCTTCCCCCTCCCCCTACGTATCCCCCTGCCCCCGTCGCCCCCGCACCTCCCCCTCCTGCTGCGCCTCCCCTGGCCTGCCTCCTCCCCTCGCGCCTCCCCCTCCCGCTGCACCTCCCCATGCCCCTGCTACCCCCGCGCCTCCTCCTGCCCTCGCCGCCCCCGTGCCTCCCCCTCCCCCTGCCATGCCTCCCCCACGTTGCCTCCGCGCCTCCCCCTTCCCCCGCTTCTTCTGCCCTCCTCCTCTGCTTGTCCTCCCCATCCCGCCCCTCCTTTCCTCCACCGACCACCACCTCCTCCCAATCCAGTCCCTCCTGCCCAATCCGCCGAGCTCCTCCCCTCTGTTGCAGTTGTAAACAACCTGGAGAGGAAGAGGATGAAGGAGGATGTGTGATAAAGAAGGAGCACGTTTGAAACTGGAGGGCTTTCAGTTTTTTTAACATAAATTTTTGACTAATTGATTCATGAAAATTCACCAAAAAAATTCAATAAAATTCACCTTTTGATCCGTAATGAGTGATATATCCATGAAAATGCAAAAATTTTAGAGATTCGATGGATGCAAGGTGTAACCAAGAGAGAGAAATTATGAAGAGAAAGGAAGAAAAACAAATGAAGGAGGAAGAAGATAAAGAAAAGTTTGGACAATTATACCCCTCCTAACTACATCATAATTTTAAAAAATCATTTAAGTCAACTCATTGACGGTTAAACTAATGGAGGAGCACAAGTGATCGAATGGTAAGAAGTCGGGAGGTACAACTGATATTTTCAAAAAGGAAGAGGCATAACTGATATTGGAATAGCTCAGAAGGGTACAATTGATAAAAACCTTTTTTTAATATAATAAAGAGGAATAAGATCTTGCTCCCAAATACAGGCTTCCGTAAAATTCTGGAGTCCTTTTATGCTGACATTAAATCATAAAGTTAGAAGTCTAGTTAAAAGTCTAACACTCCATTTATTATATTTAAAAAGCAAGGCTCTTATTTTAGATTGAGGCATGGTTGGAGTCCCTTTTTTTGCAATTTACTCAAAATATTAGTTTGCTCGTTCATTAGATAAGGCATAAGATAGACCAGTCGAGGTTAGGGCCGCCAGCGAATCGAACAACTTCTCGGATCGGCCAGGATTAAAGCCAGATCACAGATTTCACCAAAGGAGAACCGAAAACACATCAGAAAATCCATATCTCCGGAATAAAAAATCCATAGTTACCCGGAGTGGGGCATCCATTGGTGGCGACGTGGTTCCGGCCGTTCCGGGTGCAGACAGTGGCTCCCAAGCCGGGCAGCTGCGGAGCACACCGAAGGCGATGGAGAATTAGAGATAGAAGATATGGGGGGAGGAGGATGGTAGCGGTACCTGGGAGTCGCAGGAGAGCGATGTGCGAGCGGTCCCGATGGTCGAGCACGGGGTTCCCCGACAACAGACGGTCATCGTTGGCGAGCAGCAGCCCCGAGGTTTCGCCGCAATGGCTAACCTGTAGCCAGTAGCCACGCATAAGGCTGGCACGGACCTTTTTTTGGGCTTGTTTTACTTGTATCCTTTCAAGTTTTTCATATAACATTTATGCTTCTTACTTTTTTTAAGTTACAATTGTACCCTTGTATCCTTGCAACTCACGGTAATACCGTTACCTTAAAATTCTATCTTTTGTTTAACAATTCATAATGTTAGTACATATTACAAAGAAACTGTTGTGAGACGGGCAATAAGTTGCGCCGTCAATCTCTTTTGGATGACAAATCCAATTCTTCGGAACACAACATCCATAGACCTGGGAACTATAGCATTACTATGCATAATTTTCTGAACCTTCTTAAGGAGATCTACAGTTTCAGACACCAAGAACCGAAAGGTATCAAACCCGAAAGGGATGACGACATGTTGATTGTCAATACAAGCTTTCTCGTGTTTAGCAACTTTGGTTGAGGCAGCTTTCTGTGCAGCGTATCCCGCAGTAAAATCACTTTTTATCAGACCAACTAATGGAGACACTCCAGTTAAATCAACACATGCATGTTTTCCTCTATCCCAACCAAAAATTAAGATATCCTCTGGTCTGAGTGTGGATCTCCCCTCATGTGGACAAAAAATTCACAGGTGCTTCTTTCTTTGACGCAACCCCATTCTTCTTGAGTACATCATAGAGGACATATCTGACAAGATCATGTCTATATTTAAAATATGAGAGTTCACGACAATGAACGGCATGCTCCCCAAAGGAGTCTAGGCAAGATTTATGACATACTGGACATGCCTCATCTGCTGGGAATAGTGGAATCATAAGGCGATATCTGAGAATAGTACGATACTCAGTAGGTGACATATGCATTCCAAGACCATCAATAGGAATAGCTAGAAGAAAATCTTGAGCATGGTCAGATTGCAAACACCGAAAAATTGCCTTTTGTCTAGCCGTCATGTCAAATTCAACCTCAATTTCTTTGACAATTTTGCTAAAAAGGGAAGGATAATATTGTGAATTTCTCAAAATATAGACAGAAGGGTAAAGAAAAAAGTTAGAATGATTGTTATTAGAAAAAGTTGGAAGAGCATATGTATAAAATTGCTAATTTTTTTTATGTTCCGTTATCACGTTAGATTATAGTTTTGGGATATTTGTGGATAAAACAAGAAAGATATATAACCATGTTTAGTCCCATCAGACATATAAAACTTATTTACCTTTTTGCCCACCAAAAGTTAGTTCTATTTTCAGTATATGACAACGAAATACATTCATATAATACAAAAAATCTAGACATAAACACTTATCAAAATCTTTTAGGGTAAATTAAAAAAAAAGAGACTCAACCTTATATCGACTCCTAAAGTAGGGAATGATTTTTACATTGTAATAGTTAGAGACTCAATTTTAATTTAAGTCGAAGGCCATAATGGCATCAATGGGGCACCTAATTTTTCATGTCAGTTGATGAGAATACCCTCGTCATGTATGGTCCTTTCACCTTCCTCATTTTTATCTCACACAGACAGAAGCCCTCCATCCCACAGAATCCACGATGGGAAGCGCTGGTTGACGACGAGCAACCAAGAAAACATCATCCAACGGCCTCAATGCAATCTGGGAATCGTGATTTTCCTCCGCAAAAAATGGTCTTAATGCACTCCAACAGATGTTCATTGACGACGATTTTCAATCTCCGAGGAAGATGTTTGCAGTATGAAGGCAATAATTGATGATGCTGAGCTCACGGTCAGAGAAGACATGTGACACGATCTAGAATCCTGGATTCCTAGAGATGAAGATGGAGGTCAGATGCTCCTCAATCAAGCATGTACTGGTCCTAAAGGGTTCGTTTGGTTGCAGGGTTGGGCAGGGTTGGGTTGGGTTGTGTTGGGCTGGGTGAATAGTAAACTGTGAGGAGGGGATACCCCTGTGAATAGTACCCCAACCCAATCCAACCCAACCCTGCAACCAAACGAACCCAAAGGGTCATGTGATGGTCTCATCATGCTCATGACCCCTTCCCATCTGTTTTGCCCAACAGATGACTCAGAATTGATGATCGTATGGCTCGTCAGAGATGAAGGACTGATGATCGGAATGACTATCAATCTTCTATTCAGCTCCAAATGACATGCATGTTGAAGATTGACTCAAGGCGAAGGATCTCAGCCCAAAAGAACGTCATGGTAAATGGAGGGCTCCACTATGATGTCCGGGGAAAGTCATGCTCCATGCCTTGGCCATCGACCGTAGCCGGAGATGATCAGATGTGAGAAAGCAAAACAGAGTGAAGGATCTAAGGTGTCGAGATGATCGGCAATGGAAAACCTCAAAAAGATGGACAAATCGAGAACGAGAAAGGAGAGACGGATAATATGAACAGAGGATGAGAATTAGAGATGGAATTAGAAGAGAAGGAAGAGGAATTAATCCGACGTAATGCGTTGGAGGAGGTGTCCTGGGAGTCCGAGGATAACCTTCCATGATCGTAGGCCGTCCCTGAGGGTAGTTTGTGAGTGCAACCGCTAAGGGTCCATCAATTTTAGGGGTCCATTTTTACATGTTCTTCAATCATTAGTTTAGGAAAAAATAGTATCCGTCCTATCGTACTCTTATAGAATCAAATTTTTGGTTAAAGAACTCATCGAAAATGGGTCCTTATAAAATCAAAATTTCGATGAAACAACTCACTGAAAAATGAACCCTTATGGAATCAAAGGTGAACAACTCAATGTGAAAGATCAAAATTTAATGGGATTCCATAAGGGTACATTGTTCCCTGAAAAATTATTAAGAGCACATTCTTTTCTTTTGCCTAGGGCCCACGAAATGTTAGGGACGACACTGGCTCCCACGAATATATCTCTCCATAGTGTTTCTCTCAACAAAAAAGTTGTAATTTGGAAGAAAGAAAATGCAAAAATTAATGCTATCTTCTTTGTGCAAGTTGTAAAATTTAACGGGGTACATAAACTATGAAATAAACCTATACAATGCAGGGCCATCCCTGAGGGTAGTTTGTGAGTGCAATAGCCCATGGCCTATCAATTTTAAGGACCCAATTTTACATGTTCTTCAATCTTTAGATTAGGAAAAAATAGTATGTCTTATTGGACACTTATATAATCGAATTTTTTGTGAAAGAACTCGTAAAAAATTGATCCTTATGGAATTGAAGGTGAACAACTCAATGTGAAAGCCCAAAATTTAATGAGATTCCATAAAGGCATATTGTTCCTTGAAAAATTGTTAAAAGTTCATTCTTTCCTTTTTCCTAGGGTCCACGAAATGTCAGGGACGGCACTGGTCGTAGCCTCGGACGGTGGCTTCGTGGAAGCTCTAGAAGTTGTGCCGTAGCAGATATTTAGGCAGAGCACAGAAGAACACCTCCATATCTGGCCTAATCCCTCGACGGAAGCATCACTTTGACACTCTACCTCACCTATCATACATGAAGCGATGAGTTGGATATCCCCGTAGATGGTGGGTAATGGTAAAAGATACTTAGGTTTCCAGGGAGGAGTTATATAGAAGGAAGAAGATCCGGATTCATTGAACGGGAACAAAAAAGTAAAGAAAGAAGGGAGGTGGACTGGGCAAGGGTATTCTCGTCAATCGATATGAAAAATTAAGTGCTCCACTAATGTCGTTACGGTGCATTCGGTTCGGGAATAAGTAGGAATAAGGATATGGAATAAGGAGAATAATGGTCTATTCATTGTTCGGCTGGAGAATAAGATAAAGAGAATAAGGTAAAATAAAGATAGGTAAGGTGGGATAAAGATAGAAATAAGAGTGAAATAAGACGGAATAATGAGGAATAGTCGTACCACTGAGAACCGTGTCGGGAGGAGAATTGATCCCTTATTTCAAGGTCTATTCTCCAACCAAACAGGACCTTAGGACTTTTACCAGTTAAACTAAAATTGAGTTCCCTCGTTGTTACAATGTAAAAATCAATCTATAGTTTGGGAATCGATGTAAACTTGAGTTTTTTTGCAACTTACCCAATCTTTTAAAGACAACTCTATACAAAGGATCAATGTTTTTGAAACCGGACCGGATCGACTGGATCGACCGGTGAACCGGGCCTGGACCGGTCCGGTTAATCGGTTTTTGTCGATTCGGTTCGATTATTCAAATTTTAGTTAACCCGTCTGGTTCAACTTATTTACACTTCTAACCAACTACACTAACGTAACTTTTTGCATCTATTGGTTTTTAAATATAATTGAACTATTATCATGTTACAGAGCATCTAGTCCAAATAATATATATATGATATGTACGATATTTGATGGTGTATAAGAAAAATACTTTATGTATAATGTGAAATATATACATTATCTATGTATTTTATATGTATTTCAAGTATATTAAGTGTATATTATATACCTATTATTTCATTTCGGTTTGATTAGTCGGTTCAACCACTTTTTTTCACCGGTTCGGTTTAATCCGATTTTAAATAATGATGACATCATCATCTGATTAAACCAATTTGATTAGATGGTTCGACCCGATCTGACCATTTCAACAAGGTTTCCGGTTCGGTATCCGATTCGTTTTCAAAAACCTTGCAAAGGACACACAACACGCATGCCAAACAAAGTTTATATGAATTGTTTGAGCTCTGGCGCAATTTTTCTTTCAATAGTACATAAAGGGAAATAGCATTGTCTTCATGCTTGAACTCTTGCATAGAGGGGCACATCCCCGCCATAGATTTTTTGAGGAAAAAATCCATATACGTTAATTTGATTTTTTTTAAAAGATACCCATAAAATTTCATTTATATAGAAGAACAAATTACACGAAAGTTCCTGAACTAAACAACGAATTTCACTGTCTTGAACTTTGATAAGCAACGGTGTGGTACTCTATCTTTAAGTTATTTTTCCATCATAGTCTACGATCACTGAAATTTAGTTGTTCGCTATATATTTCTAGCCTTAATCATAGTACTTGATAAAAAAAGATTTATATTTACATATAGGAAGTCGAACCAACATGATATCATTGGTTATAACAACTCGATTTTAATAGATGTTAAGATAACATGAAGTCTAACTCATCTATATCTATTTTCTTGATGAGATTGATATTTCTTGGAAGAGTGCCAGCAATATCTCATAGCTTCTTCTACTACGGCAGTAGAATTTATAGCATGTCATGATGCATCCAATCATGGAATTTGGCTGCAAAAATTTGTCATGAGGGGTTGCATATATTTGACGGTATTGAAAAGGCCACTAAAGTTATTTTATGACAACAATTCGATGGTCTTATATTCTAATAATAACATGAGTTCGACCAATTTTAAGCATATATATAGGAAAAAAATAGGGTTGCACCCGCCCCCTTTTTGATGTTTTTTTATATATTTTTTTAAAAACAAAGCTATGTATTTTCATCACTATATCCCTCTAATATGGCAACACAATTTCGTCAGAAACAGAGACTCATATGCCTCCCATCTAGAACGGGTAATTTTAGTTGTCTTAAAATTGTTGTAATCGACCTGTTCTAGATGAAGGGCATATGAGTCTCTGTTTCTGACAAATTAGAATAACATATTAGAGGGATATAATGATGAAAATACATGACTTTATTTTTTGAAAAAAATAAAAAACGTCAGAAAATAGAGCGGGGACAACCATATGGGTAGTTCCATTGAACCATATATATATATATATATGTATGTATATGTATGTATGTATGTACATATATACATACATACATGCATGCATGCCTACATACATGCACATATATAAGGAGAAACTGCAAATGAGGCGGGGTCTCACCATATATATGGCGAGCCACCGTCAAATTAGATATATTTCCAATCTATTTTTCATTTTCTTATTTCATAGATTTAATAATAAATATTAACATAATATTTATAGTTAAATAAAATTACGAAAAATATTATTATATTGAATGAAAATGCTAATTTAAATTTGGATACTATATTTTACAAAATTATTTTTTTATAATTTGCAATTTATACTTTTACAAAATTGTTACAGAGCTTTTACTAAATTAACAACAACGTTTACAATTTCAGAAAAGATCCACTTCATTTGAAAGGTCCCATGTATGTGTGTATTGAATTCCGATTTGTTAAAGAAGATGTATACATGTACAATTGTCTATTGAGCGTATTGGTACTAACTTCATTATCATGTATTTACTTTACTAAATGATTGCACCTAAGGTGTTTTATGATAATTCCATGAATAAGAGTGTCATTTTAGTTAAGGATGTTCGATTTTAGTAGGAGTTTGTTTTTATATAATGCTTGTAAATATAACTATTCAGTACTACGACATTTTCTTGAAGATTTGTGGTTATTATTCTGCAAAAATAATTTTATATATGCTTTAGGTTCACTTTGTTATTCATCATATTTGTCACAATTAAGCGGACCAATTGAAGAATGATATATTAAGATCACACTACATATAATTATAATGTTGCATATTAATGTTCTTGTCCATACCATTAAGTTATATTAACATATGTGCAAATCAAAGATTGAGTAAATGTGATTGTGGCTAAGAGTTTTGCCCAGTTATTAGTGATTGATATAACTACTAGACTAAGTTTCCAGAAGTACATAAAATAATTGACAAAAAGGTTGAGCTCATCTGCATATTCTATAAACAAGCTACACATATAGCATAAGTGCGAGATTATAGAAACATTAATCCAAAGATAGGCTTATATGTATATCATTATGCATTACTGTTTGTCAGCTTATTATTATGGCCCAACAAAACACAAGTGATCAAATAAGAAATTTAGGAATTCATATTAGGCATTAATGAATTTCATGAATGTTTTATATTACGTAGAAACCTAGAAATATTTTTCTTATATACGATGGATAAACCAAAGATTATCAAGATCAAGGAAACGTGTGCATACCATTACCTAGTTTGAAATCCTCATCTTTATAGGAGAGGTTATGGTCTCTCTTTGTTTGTTAAGTTCTCTCTCACGAGAGAAGTTTATCTCATCAATACTACATCTCCAGCCTTTGTTGTCTTTATTTCTTAATCTAGGAACTTGCACCATAACAATTTGTAAGTGATTTCATTTTGGTAGAAAAATTGTAAAAGATTTACTTAATGAGTTTTATCTTCTATTTGTTGATGCATGCTTTTAGATATATGCCATGTAATGCTTGTGTTTCAATATAGGGATTTTATCACTTGTGCCCCTCCGAGATCTCGCAATTTCAGTTATGCCCCTATCTTTTTGGTAATATCAGTTGTGCCCCTCACTTCTTTCTCCGTCATCAGTTGTGCCATTCCGTCAGATTGACCGTCAAAAAATTAAAATAACCATAGTTTACTCAAACTATGGTGTGGTTAAGAGGGGTATTATGGTCAGAATAAAATCAAATGAGGAGGCGTGTTGGAGAGGAGGTGCGAGGCTGCCGAGGAGGTGCGTGCTGGATCGCGGGCAACGGGGGTTGGACGAGGTGCGTGGCTGGGGGAGGAGGTCGGCTTCACGACGTTATCGAGGGGGAGCAAGGGGCAGCGCGATGCGGGTTAGGGGGAGGGGGCGGTGCGGGGCAGGGGGAGGGGGCTCGAGGCGGGGCAGGGGGAGGGGGGCGACCTGGGTGCAGATGGGGGGGAGAGGGGAGGTGCGGGGGCGGAGGTGGGAGGTGCGGGAGCGGAGGAGGTGCTGGGGGCGGAGCCGGGAGCTCGAGGCGAAGGAGGGAGAGCTGCGCGGATGGGGGGGAGAGGGGAGGTGCGGAGGCGGTGCGTGCGGGGCAGGGGGAGGGCACGGTGCAGGGCAGGAGGAGGGGGCTCGAGGTGGGGCAGGGGGAGGGGGGCGACCTGTGTGCAGATGGGGGGAGAGGGGAGGTGCGGGAGCGGAGGTGGGAGGTGCGGGGGCGGAGGGAGGTGCTGGGGGCGGAGCCGGGAGCTCGAGGCGGAGGAGGGAGAGCTGCGGCGGCGCGGTGCAGGGCAGGGGGAGGGGGTGACCTGGGCGCGGATGAGGGGTGGCAGAGGGGAGATGTGGGGGCGGAGGGGGGAGGTGCGAGGGCAGAGGGAGGTGCTGGGGGCGGAGGGAGGTGCTGGGGGCGGAGGAGGGAGATTTGCAGCGGCGCGGTGCGGGGCAGGGGGAGGGGGCGACCTGGGCGCGGATGGGGGGCGGCAGAGGGGAGGTGCGGGGGCGGAGGGAGGTGCGGGGGTGGAGGGGAGGTGCGGGAGGAGGAGGATGGTGGCGGAGCAGGGAGCTCGAGGCAGAGAAGGGAGAGTTGCGGCGGCGCGGTGCGGGGCAGGGGGAGGGGCGACCTGGGTGCGGATGGGGGGCAGAGGGGAGGTGCTGGTGGCGGAGCAGGTAGCTCGAGGCGGAGGAGAGAGAAGCCGTGGAGGAGGAAGAGAAGGGAGGAAGAGGAAGTAGATGGGGGAGGAAGAAGATGAGGTGGTGGAGGAATGACCCCTGAACCCATTTTTTCAAATTAATTCCGCTTATGTCCTCGAAGTTAACGTCCGTTTGCACTGTAGATGGACGGCAACTAACCCAAGGGGCACAACTGATAAAACGACAAGAAGTGAGGGGCACAATTGACATTACCAAAAAGATAGGGGCATAACTGAAATTGCGAGATCTCGGAGGGGCACAAGTGATAAAATTCCTTCAATATATGTTGCACATACATGATAATTCGCATGCATTATTATAGTTGTTATTGATGATCATTTATAATACCAGAAAGCATATTTTTTGTATGATTTTTTTTGCTAAGCAAACTTCGTATTAAATTTGTCCAAAAACTCGTGGTTACAATAAAGGCCTTAGCGGCATTAATTGGGCAGCACGACCAATGTGGAAGAGGCTAAGCGGAAATTGAAATGTGCAGAAAGTAAGAAAATCAAAAACCAGGAAGCTCTGAGATGGCTTGTTTAGAGCATCAGTCACCAGTCTTGATACACTTCAGATCAAGTCCTGTGGGGAAGAAGTCCGCCCCACAGTCCAGTGTCCAGCGGCAGTTAGCTCCTTCCAAATTGCCCAGGTGGTCACGGCAAGAGCAGCTGCGGTCTTCATCTTCACGTCAAAGCAAAGAATCCTTGTACAATTGTCCAGCATAGAGGGTAGGTAAGTAGCTCCCAGATTTGGGAGGTCGAGGTCAGAGGTTACCCCCTCCCAGACAGTCACCGAGTAGTTGCACTCAAAGAATAGATGTGATGATGTTTCCCCCGTGAGTTTACATAGATAGCAAACTCCATCAGTAGATAGACCTCGTCTAGAGAGTCTAACCAACGTTGGCAAGCGGTCCAAGATTACCCGGTAGAGCACGCATGCGTGTTTAGGAACCACCTTCGAGTTCCACAAGATGGTAGCTCAAGGTACACAATCAACACTTTTTCTCACCTTGTCGAAGGCTTCCCTAAACATTAGGGGAGCAGGATATTAACGCTTGATTGATGCTCCCTGTACCAGAAGATAACATCAGATGCTGGGCGTCCAAGATGTGCTTCCAAACCAAAGAGTCCCTATGAGCTTTGTTGCAGCCCATGACGTCGCCACCCCTTATATACCTGTCGCGCATGTAGGATACCCGGACAGATTCGTCTTCAAAAATAATTCTCCCACACTATATAGCGATCATGGCATCCCCTAATGGAGCAGAGAGAACGCAGGCCCAAGCCCCCCTCAGTTCATGTTCAAAAATAATTTTTTGTATGATTTTGTCTCATGGTCATCAGTTTTTTCGATGCCATTGGTCACTTTCATTTTATATCCAACTTGGATGTATAACCATCATCTTCAATAACTTATATTACGAACTATTTGCACATTCCATACCCATGAAGAAAAATACCATCCTATCATTAAAGGAAACCACATGATAGTAAAGAATTACAGAAATTAGTAGATCCAATCTTGACTATGTCAAAGGTGTGTGTTTCAGATTTTCCTCGTATCCATTTAGATTATAGATAAAAAATAAGGTGTGATGAAATATAACTGATTTAATTCTTATTTTCTTTTTCAATTAGTTTAAGAGATAAAGAAATGAAATAAAGGGATGTCAAGCATGCGTAGATTTTCAATTAGTTTTGAGCACATCTTTATGCACATTTTTTTTTATCAAAATGTGCATAAATCTTTCATGTTACACGAGATTTTCAATTAGTATCAAAATGTATGTATTTTGACCAACAATGCACGAGATTTTCAATTAGTTTTGCTAGATTTATTATATATATTTACAACATGCATGATCTTCATTGTTTTGAAATGTGAAAGTATCCGTCTTTCAAAGATAATAGACTATAAGGCAATAAACTTAAAAACCTAAATACAAGAAGAGAACAGACAAAGCTTTCCAGGATGTCATAGTCAAGTAGCACAAATTACCTATGCACTAATGCTCTATTTATTTATTTATTTATTTATTTTGTGGAAAAACATCTTTAAAAAATGTTCCAAAACCTTTGAACAAAAGGTCTCTCATTGGTTGAAAGTGGATAAAAGAGATGATAAAGGCGGGGCATGTAAATAGATTGTATAAATAATTTAACAAGAAACCCGACGATATTGACTAAATTTATAAGGGAAAAATGGGGCTGCCCCCGTGGGGTAGCCAACATGGCTGCCTCCCACCTTATTTTTCACATTTTTTTTATTTTTTTTTGAAAAATATCACCATGTATATTCATCCTTATATCTCTTCTATATGTCAATCGAATTTTGTCAGAAACAGAGACTCCTACGGCCTCCATCCAGACGTCATTTTTTAACGGTCGCAGGATTTTTTAAATCGACTCTATCTGGATGGAGGCCGTAGGAGTCTCTGAATCTGACGAAATTCGAATGGCATATAGGAGAGATATAGGGATGAATATACATAATGATATTTTTCAAAAAAAATAAAAAAATGCCCCAAAATAAGGCGGGGCAGCCCCATCAACCCCAATTTATAATGTTGCTAGAGCAACGTGTGGGTCTAACCAACACTCCATAAAAAAATGCATATTCATTTCGCAAAGAAATCGAGTACTTTAGAAATTTAGGAATATTCTCAGAGTTCAAATGCTAAATTTTCATTTTACACCCACAAAGTGTCTGTATACGAACATATTCGAATATCCGCTTACCATATTCGAAAAATTACCGGATATAGTTATTGGTATTCAAATATTAATCGAATATGGATATGGTTGTAAAAATTTCCGAATACAGATACAGATATGGTAATAGCTAGAATAACCAGATCCGGATATCTGAATATTAATATTATTTTATATATTAGTTAATATAATATAAGCCACAATCTTATGTTATTATATTAGTATTATATATATTAGAAAACACAATATATTAATGAAACTAATAAACTTCTGTTTGTTTAGGGACGAACACGAACAAAAGTTACGAAATCGTGTCTTTTTTGCTTCAGGTCAAGAACATAAGTCACCTTGACGCTCCCTTTTGTTATGATACAATATATTTTTCATTGTCATTTATTAAAATCAGTATGAACTTTAATAGAAATTCAATTCGTGTTCGTATGCAGTCTTTATTCAATCCGTATTCAGATTCCATATTTATTGGATCCATATTTGGATTTCACTCTTTATTCTATATTTGAATTAGCTCTTTATTCAATCCGTATTCGGATTCGATAAATATCTGATTCCGATTCATATTCATATTTTTAAAGATATGGTTTTCTTAATGCGTATCCGAATCATATCCGTATCTATATTCGTATTCGATAGAGATGAAGCGAATATAAATATAGGAATAAGCATATCCGATCCGTTTTCATCCCTAATGCCTCCCATTTCAATTTTATCTATGGTTGACGGTTAGAATATAATATAACCGCTTTACTATTTAGATTTGTTTAACAATCTTACTAAGTAGATAATGCAATTACAGAGTGCCCAACGAGGGAAAAAATAGATATTAAGCATGTTGAGAGATTATTTGTAAACCCAAATCGAACGGTAGTTGTTGTATCCAAAACTTGGAAAGTTTTAATTTGGCTTTGCTTTCCAAATCTTGGGTCATAACTATGGAAAATTCTAACTCTCTATTTTAGTAAAACTAGGATGTAACCCGCACTTCGTAGTGGCAGAAAATAAATTGATTTTTAATGTAAATTTAAATACTAATTTGTAATGTTCTAATCAAATAAAAAATGTTTGACATGCATAAAGTGTAAGGAAAATAAACAGGATAATTGAACTTAGATCAAATTTTCACTATAATTTTCATCTAAAAAAATTGCGGATATACCTATGATAAAGATGACATACTTATAATAAAGATCGTGCCAACACACATATGTTGTTCCTAAATCCTAACCTCAAATACAAAATATAAAATTAGGTTTTAAATAAATAATATAAAGATAATATGTGAGATTTGCAAATGCTATGAAAAAGAACCATCTCGATCCTTGAGATGTTGATATGTACTAAATTATTTTTAAAAAATAAAAATTCACGCGATTTTAAAAAATGAAGATGCATTTTTTTATGGTTATTGACAAATAGAAATCTTGTGTAGGAATCTAACATAATATTAGACTGACTCGATTTGTTACTCGAACAAATTATAATTAGATTATAAAGTTTGAATGTGTAAAATAACATATTGGATCGAACCATTGTCAAAGTATATATGTACATTGCATTTACATGTGATTTTTTTAAATTTGATGTGTCATTTAATATATTTGTATGCCATACCTTGGATTAGTTTCTAAAAAAGCGAAAGAGATAAATATTACAATTGATAACTCCTTGTCTTATTCCACTGTATACATTTCGTCCATGATCATTTTACTCATGCTTTTTATTGTTATTTTAAAATACAAAAACTAAGTAGAAATGAAAAGAAAGATGAATTTAAGATACAGATATAAAACATACATCTATTTGAACATATTTTCGTTTCTCCACATCTATCTCAATAATCAAACTATAATATAAAACTGTGAACTTGATAATATGTTATCTATTTTAGAATATGTAAGTATAATAAATCTAATACAATCTAAAATGCAGCGAGACATATGGGGATCAATGCAAATGTTTAATAGATTAGATTGAAAAATAATATCCGTTAAAATTGGATAGGACACGATTAAGGTAAAATCTGATCCATTACAATTATTGTGAACTCATGTTTATTAGAATTTGCATAAACATCACATGTTATTATTGTCCGTTGTTCGAACATTGGCTAAAAATTTAAATAAATATTCTCTCTAAATGGTGAAACGTAAAGGACATCGAGGGCTCCTCTCGCAAGGTTGTGATCCCAATTCCTCAGCTTATCAACTTCAATTATAATGTTTTGTACATACACATGCAAATACATACATGTATATATGCAAACATATATGGTAAAATGCGTAAAATGCATACTTAAAATATAAAAAAGCACATGTGATTATTATCGTTACAATGTATCTAAGAAATATTTACCAAAAAATACAGCACTTTACATTATAAATGATGGTGGGAAGTATAGTCTTTGAACATTTATATTTTATATTACAAAAATATTAGTTCTACAAAGAAAAATCCAATTACACTTTTCAAATTTTATAATTGATATTACTAATATATGTTTTTGGCATTACTTAATTAATATTACCATGATTCTAAATTTAGAAATATAGAGGGAATAATGGAAAGGGGGTGTTAATTAAGAAGAAAGAAGATGCAGAATGTAGAGAATTTAACGGAAGAGGGAGAGAGTGGAGAGATACTTATTACTTAATTAGATTTTAAATTTTATAATAAAGAGAGAATAGTGGAAAATGGGCGTTAATTAAGAAGAGAGAGAAGAGAAAGGGGACGTTAATCGTGGTTGTCGTCTGCTGGTACTAGGTCCATCAAGAGACCTTCGTAACCAGGGATGCAAACAGTCAGATACAGATACAGATATAGCTATTACCATATCCTTATCCGTTTTTTAATACGAATACGAATGCGGATACGGGTATTGACGGATATTAAAACTATCTTACCATATCCTTAAAAAATGGATTACGGATGTAAAACAGATACTGATCGCACACAAGTAATGTTAGAAAATACTCTATAGAATCGACTTAAATATATAAGAATTGGATGGAAAATACATGATGTTAATTCACTAAATGTGTTTGTATCAAAAAAAGTATATAAATATGGTAAAAGGAGGTAGAGAATTATGTTATATATGGTTAAAAATAAATCTACGACTATATTTGTATACTAAAACAGATATACAGATACGGATACAGATTTTTGCGGATATCAAAACGATATCCATATCCGTGTCCATTTTAGAACGAATACGGATACGGATGTCAAAATCTGTATAAAACGGATACGGTGATGGATCGGATTCGGATATATCCGTATCCGTTTGCATCCCTATTCGTAACACTTTATGCTTGGTTTAAAAAATCGGATCGGACCAGCCGGTCGGACCGGTTGGACCGGGAATCGGCTCCGACCCGATCGGTTCAGCCAGTTTTGTGCAATTAATTTCAAAAAAAATAAAAGAAATAAAAAACCAGGTCGGACTGGTGGTCAGATCGGGTCGATCCGGATGGTCGGACCGGGTCGACCCGGATTGACCCAATTTTGATGGTTTGGTAATTTTTCAAAAAATAAAGGTTAAATAATGAAGTAATAAGATTTTTATCACTTGTGCCCTTCTTAACTTTTATGATATAAGTTATGTCCCTCTCTTTTTGGAATATACGTTATGCCAAAACTTTTTTAGAGTAATTTTCTAGAAGCAACTATAAATAAATAGTTACAATATTATATTCATATATAAATCTAGAAAATGTGACTAACTTTTGTAGAGTTTTACTCAAAATAGACGATCATTTATTCTATTGAAAGATTGGACATTTTAAATGATTATTTCATTGATATATAAATACATACTTATATATATATGTACCCGGTTTTATTGGTTCAAAAAACCGGTTCAACTGGTCTGACCATTAAATTAAGCTTGGTCTGGTTTTTTCCAAGTCGACAGGAATGATGATGTCATACTCACATCATCACCGGTCCGACCCGGTTGGACCAAACCGAAGACAAATCGGTTCAATGTCTGGTCCGATTTTTAAATCAATCAATGGGTGGCTGATCAATGACTCGAAATGTAGCTTCTCGTACCGTGGGTTCTGAGCTCCATACTCGCCCTCTCGCATGACAGCATTGATGGTAACCCCCGTTATCACAACTCCTCCCATCTCTATGGTAACGTTCAGAAAACAAACACATGATCATACAGTGACTCACACTACACTTGAGACTAAACAAAACTGGCTTAAAGCCCTCTCCCGTAGATCAACCAACTCACAGGATAAATTCACTCTCAAGGGGCATGTTCGGTTACTGGGTTAGACTGGGTTGGACTGAGTTAGGATATCCTCCTGTGAATAGTAGCTGTTTGGAGGATTGGGATTAGGGATGCAAACGGTTACGGGTATATCCGTATCCGATCCGTCATCGTATTCGTTTTATACAGATTTTGACATCTGTATCCGTATCCGTTTTAAAATGAATATGGATATGGATATCATTTTGATATCCGTAAACATCTGTATCTGTATCCGTATATCTGTTTTCGCATATAAATATAGTCATAAATTTATTTATAACCATTTATATCATAATTCTATACCTTCTTTTACTATATTTGTATAATTTTTATGATACAAACTTATTTAATAAATTTATATCATGTGTTTTCCATCCAATTCGTATATATTTA
The DNA here is from genome assembly GCA_037367405.1 of Ottelia alismoides. Lineage (NCBI taxonomy): Eukaryota > Viridiplantae > Streptophyta > Magnoliopsida > Alismatales > Hydrocharitaceae > Ottelia > Ottelia alismoides. Next base: position 1,323,834 of record JAZKJV010000792.1, read on the forward strand.
AGTTGTTTCTATAAGTATATCTAACATTATTCGTATGCGATCAATATCCGTTTTACATCCGTATCCGTTTTTGAAGGATATGGTAAGATAGTTTTAATATCTGTCAATATCCGTATCTGCATCTGTATTTGTATTCAAAATAGATAAGGATATGGTAATACCTATATTCGTATCCGTATCCGACCGTTTGCATCCCTATTTGGGATGGTTGGAATGATAATTGTGATGTGATGCGACAATGATTATGTGTTATATTAACTTTTTTTAATGATTCTAATATGTTTTTTATGTTAATAAGTGTTTTTGAACAAGGTTAAAAATTATTATACCAAAGAAATTGTATGACCAATACAAGTAATCCCAACCCAGGAATGTAGGGTTGGAGCCAGGGGTATGCCAGGGTACCCCAGGGTACCCTGGCAACCAAACAGGCCCCACCTCCTCCCCTTCACTACATGATCTTCTTTATATCCTCAGAAGAGCGTCCATGCCCACGTCCGAGCCCGACCCGACACGGCCTGACAGGTGGGCACACACATCCATGTGTGTGGATCTGAAGTCCTCTCTAATATGTTTTAAGACCGATCTCTGTATTTTCCATATAAAAATCAAGTGACAGTTTTGACAATCCATGATGTGGGACTAAACAGCACTACACATGGTTGAAACATTGAATTACATGAATTGAGATACATTAATACGACTTGCTATTGACCATCAAATTGCATTAAGCATCCCAACAAAGTTAATTCCAACAAAACGATCCGACCACCCGATTTTTTTCCCAGAAAATAAAAACAAGTCAAAACTCAATTTGATTGCCTAAATCTGGTAGAACCATTGGAACCAAACCATCTGTTTAACCATTTATCTTTTTAACAAAAAAATAATTTCTAATAATTTAATAAATTCAAACTTTAAGAAACTATTAATAATCTAATCTCATTTTTAATACATACTATATTACTGCTTTATCTCTTCTCCTTCCACATGTGACAATGACCCATTATTACATCTCCCTTCCTAGCATACGAGTATTGTCCCTCTATTCTCACATTGTGCATGAGATTTTCTACTTTTAACAACAACAAAGGAAGAATATATTGTCATATTCATACTACAATAAGAAGTAAAATAACAACACTTTTCATTGATTAAAGTTTAAAATAGTTTTAAAATTGTCAACTGTACACATCTCACACACATATGAATTTTACATAATATGTTTATTATTCCCTTTTGGGTTTTTCTAATAAAATTTATACTCGTAACTTTTTAGCAATTTCTTGTGTCCTCTTAAAAAACTCACAATATTATTCTTATGTCGGTATAATATAGGAGCACACGTGTACTAATAAAATATCATTACTATACATTTTGTAAAAATATAATGGCACAAATGTAAATGTAAGGCAATACGAGTATAAGAATTATTGGAAAAACTCGAAAGGACACGAGTATACAAATCATCTAAACTTATGATGTAGCATTTTCATATTTATTTGCGTGATACTACCAGTCTAACTCGGTTTGACCCAGTTGAACCATATGAACCAAATCAATAATATAATAATTCGATCTTTTTTTTATTTTTATGAAATGCTGACGCCATCACTGGTTCGATCGACTGATCGGTCCCTCCGACCATAAAAATCAAGAACTGGTACCTGCCTGGTTTGACGTCATATTCATCTTTTAAAACCTTGACAAATACTTTAAGGTTTTCTTTCCTTCTTGAGGTCCAAGGCAAGGCGACCCCTCTCACTATTATTGTTCAATATCACGCATTATTCATTCTAAACCCACTTAAATGGTCCGATGGTAGTTCAGTGTGTCTGCCACCCAAAGATCATGGTTCAAATCCCTCCTTGTGGGGGTTGCTCTAGGTAGATGACAACTCTTGTAAAAATAATTGGATCTTTCAATATGGATTTGAGCAAAAATCCATTTAGCCGACCACACTTAAAGTGGGAGAATGCTTCACAATTTCACCCATCGTAGTATTCATCCTGCATTGTATGTTATCTAATGCTCATGCCGTAGGTAGAATTCTACCATACTACAACCTTAATAACTCGATGGGCCTCTCTAGCCTATTATATGTGGATGATATTCTTATAGACATTTTCTTTAAGATTCTCAATATCTAGTCTCATCTCTCAAGCCTTGAAGTCAACTTGGGATAAATGCAGCCATGTTCATTCATTGCTTTCCTCCGGTCTTCACTAATATCCCTGGCCAACTACTTACATTGGTCACAGTCTTCATATGAAATCTTTGCTGAGGAACTTGTGGCTCAGAATTATGGATAAGGTCTCCAAGAGTATATTATTTTAGAAAGACTCTTTTTCCTATTTCCTCACGATGCATGTTTATTAATGTAGTGATTACGCCATCAATCGCCCCATATTAATGTTGTAACACCCCCCCCCCCCCCCCCCAAAAGTCCCATACCATGGAACACGAAAGTTCCGGGTGGGATAAATAGTGAGGAGCCTACTACCGAACAACCCGGCTTGAGCATTTTGGGGGTGGTTAATTGGGTCCGCATGGGTCCGATCCCAAGAGATTGTCATGGCCAGTAATGCTCCGCTAACGGACCGGGAACCTAAGCCCGGGACGTTACAAATGGTATCAGAGCTAAATTCTCTCTGATAGTGGAAAGGGTTACCCGAGAGGTGGAGCCACCCCTACAAAGAGGTTGGAGGAAATAGCTTACCCGGAGCGTGCAGCCGCCACTATCACCGGGAATAAGTGATGGGCCATGTCGCAACGAGGACGTTGCGAATATAAGTGGGGGAGGTTGTAACACCCCCCAAAAAAAGAAGGTCCCATACCGTGGAACACGAAAGTTCCGGTGGGATAAATAGTGGAGCCTACTACCGAACAACCCAGCAAGAGGTTGTCAGGGCCCGATCCCAAGAGGTTGTCAGGGCTAGTAATGCTCCGCTAACGGACCGAGGACCTAAGTCCGGGACGTTACAAATGTAGTGATAATTGCGTTTGATCATTTCAAAAAAATGTTCATTTTGATCATGCAATCTTATTACCTTCTCGGTTCAATACATATGGTCTATTGCTTTGAGGGATATTTATTCTCAAAATCATGAGTAGTTTCGTAATTATCTCAAGAACCTTTGATAATTCATAATTACATGAGAAACCCTGAATAAAATTTAACTCTTACATAACATAACCATGTGTTATGTTATGTTTATTTTGTCCGTTATATTTTATGATTTCTGTTAAAAAAGATAAAATTACCCTAATGCTCAATCTTATTTATGAGTCATTCCTTCTCATTCTCTTCCTCATTTCCACTCTACGTAAGTATTGTTTCCGTTCAAGTGCCGCTGCATGAAGAGGAGGTGAAGGAGGGGCATTGATGCCACAACAATCGCTGCTGCATGGAGAGGACTGGAATGCAACAACGGAATGGGCTGGAGGAGGGGGTCGAGGAGGAGCTGAAGGTGCGCGGAGGAAGGGGGAGGGTGATGTAGGAGGAAGAGGGGGAGGTGGCTGGCAGGATGTAGGCAGGGGGAGGGGCTGGATGAATAAGAGGAGGAAGGTGGTCAACGGACTGTGAGCGGAGGAAGGGGAGTGGAGGAGGAAGAGGGATGCCGGTTGGCGGGTTTGAAGGCGCGGAGGCGGGGAGGGGGTTGGAGGAGGAAGAGGGGAAGGTGGCTGGCGAGCTGTGGGAGGAGGAAGGGGCCGGAGGAGGAAGGTGGTCGAAGTTTCGGCGGGCCTGGAAGAGGGGGTGGGGGTGGGGAGGAGGAAAGGGGGAGATCGTTGACGGGCTCAGGGGAGGGGTGGGGAGGTGGTTGGCGGGCTTACGGGAGGAAGATGTGGGGTGGGGAGGTGGTCAACGGACCTGGAGGAGGGTTTTTTTTCTTCTGATTTATATCTAACTGTTAGGTCGAGGATAGGTTAGATTAACTCAAAGGTTTGGTTGAGTTAATGGATTAAAATAACCGAGGATTATGGGTGTAGGACGGAGCAGTTATCCGAATTTTTCATGTAATTATGAATTATCGAGAGTTCATGGAGCAATTACGAAACTACACAGGATTATAGGTGTAAATATCCATTACTTTTATATGAAAAGAGAGTAAATATCCATTACTTTTATATGGAAAGAGAGGTGAAGACAGATTCTACCACTGCATAATATTTTCTATCTAGCTTCCCAACATGGGTTCCTTTCCCCAAGAAGCCCCCTCTGACCACCTGAAGGGAGAAATCGTTCACCCTTTTCAGATCAGAATCGGATTATATAGTAGTTGCGAAGGGAAGAAAAGAAGTTGCCCTTAAGAAATTGGGGTTCCCAATGCTTCTCCAAATGTTAAAATTGTTCGTTTGAAAATTTACTGAAAAGATAATCATAGGTTCTTCCATCCATCACAATAACATGGTCGTTATTCTCATTATTAAACTTGTCGAAGAGATGAAATAGAACCAAGGTCCATCTTTTTGATTAGATGTTGAATCGATCACTAGAAGAAGAATTAGGCTAGAAATTAGGATACATTCCCAGAAAATGAAACTTCCATTGAAGAGAAGAAAATGAAAGGCTTTCATAAAAATTCTCGTAGACCTTCTCGATTCAACCACCCACTTTAGGATCAAAAGTAGACTAGATGACTTTTGTCTGTTTCTGGCACTCCAAGCCAACAAGACAAGTTAGCCAAAACTATATATTCACTTATTGAAAATGGCAAGTTGTTCCTACGACCTCTCGGCTTTCCCAACCTTCGAGTCAGAGATAGAAAGTAGTTAGTGGGCTGACTATTTTAAAGCAAAAAACCTTCTTAGGGCAAGGTCTATTCTAGGGTCCAATTGAAGTACGACATTTTCTTCCAGACAAATCTTACTAACAAGTAAGATTCTAATAGTTGCTAAAATAAATAAACAAATCAAATAGCAACTTCTATCATATTCTCGGATAGGAGACGGTCCTTCTTTCTTTGCTCTCCCTACTTTTCTAGAAGAAAGAGTCCCACCAGTGATGCAGCTCACCCCGCTAGCCAAAAGCCTTCATCCCACTTATAGAAATATGTGCAGGAGCATGTAAATTGTCTAGCCAAACAAAATCTAATTGAATCTTAGATGATTGTGATAAAGATCAGACGGCTACTGCTTTAGGAATAGTCTAGTTGGGAGATGAGCTCTATAGTTTACCGGAGAAGTCTGAAGCCAAAGCTTTTCTTGAGGTCGACCTCTTGGTTGATGATAAGTTAACAAGTTCACCATGATCTACTTTATATATATATATATATATATATATATATATATATATATATATATAGAAAGAGAGAGAGAGAGAGAGAGAGAGAAAGGACTTCTTATCCCAAAAGGAATTTTCTATAATCCATAGAACTTTCTCCTATTTCCTCTACAACATTCAAATCTTCTGGTCTAATCATTTTCCACGACGTCCAAGCGAAGCAGTCACGTTCCTCTTCCTTTGACGACTTAATTACTCAAATTGAAAAGTCTTTACCTTTTCCTTTCATCCCCTTTTATACGGCTATGCTGACATTATGTTTTGTCTTTACTTTTTGCACAGATTCCTTGAAGGGTGCGGGTCCTCTGCTGTGATGCTGTGGTGCAGTACAACACCACAACAGATGATCCAAACACTTCCTTGAATCCTTGCCTGCATGGTGCAAGTGAGAAGAAAGCTTAGCCATTCTACTGGCTTTTATGGGAAGCGAGTTTTGTTGCGGGACATTTATCGAAGGAGGGAGGGGAGGAAAAAAAATTACCAAAATGGAGACAGTGCGAAAACTTTTACCGAAATGGGAATATATCGGGAAACAGTTTGTCGTAGTGCGGTAAACCGTTTGCCGCACTACATGAACGGACGGAAGGGGACTGGGACACATATTTTGGATGTCCATGTCGCGCGACAAATCATTTACCGCTCACGGCAAACCATTTGCCGCGCACAGAACACGGAGCGACAAATCGTTTGTCGATATATACCTATTGTGGAATTATTTTCATACCGTCTCTATTTCGAGCATTATTCTGCTAAGGGTCCCATTTTGGAGATTCCATCTTTTTGTTGCCGTTAGTTCTTTTGTTTTCTGATTTTTTTGGGTTTTTTATTATTTCGCCCAGCTCTGTTGGATGGGTAGCGGTTCTTACTGGCTTTTATGGATCGTATTTTTTTGTACTTTGTTCTGTAGACCTCATTGATGTATTAAACTGCACTTTTTACTATTCCTCTTTTGCCTGCGAAAAAAAGAACGTCGCTTCAAGTCGAGCTCCACACACACACAAACCTATCAAATGGTTATCCCCATTAATCACTGCTCCTCCTCCGTCCCCACGGAGCGGATCCTCTGCAGTAAGCGAAATGCAGCAGACTCTGCTGCATTTCACGGATGGAGGACACGTGTCCCTCCCTAATCCAACGGCCCGCGATACCGCCCCCACCCCCTCCTCGCTCGAATCGCGCCTCTCGCCACCGCCCATCTCCTCCCCGACCTTCTCCTCCCCGTCCGCGCCGAGAGGGATCCCGTTGTCGTGCTCTCCCTCCTCGAGTCCTTCACCGCCGCCCACCCTTCCTTCTCCCCCTCCACCCCGCTCCTCCTCCCCGTCCTCCGCGGGCTCTGCTCCTCCGCCGCGTCCACCCGCCACCTCCCCCGCCTCCTATTCCTCCGTCGCCGCCTCCCGGGCTGCTCTCGCTTCTCGGAGCACGACGCTCTCCACGCCCTCAAGGCGTTCTCCCGCGCACTCCTCCCCGACGAGGCCCTCGCCGCGTTCCGCGACCTCCGCCGCACCTTCGGCTGCGCCCCTCGCGTCCGCTCCCACAACGCCCTCCTTGACAGGAGGCAGCTCCCGAAGGCCGCCTCTCGCCGCCGCCCATCTCCTCGTTCGAATCGGGAGAAGGAAGGACGGGTCGGCGGCGAGAGGGGGCTGAGGTCAGGGATGATTCGAACGTGGAGGGGATGGGCGGTGGCGAGAGGCCTCTCGGCGCGGACGGGGAGGAGGAGGTCGGGGAGGAGATGGGCGGTGGCGAGAGGCGCAATTCGAGCGAGGAGGGGGTGGGGCGGTATCGCGGGCCGTTGGATTTGGGAGAGACACGTGTCCTCCATCCGTGAAATGCAGCAGAGTCTGCTGCATTTCACTTACTGCAGAGGATCCGCCTTTCCGTCCCCAACCATTACTTATACACATCCACGACCCTTTCCCCAAAGTCCACACAGAGTCACTCCACTCTCGCTAACCCAACCACTACAATGCCTTCTCCCACATCCTTCTCCTCCGTCTTCGTCTTCCCCCTCCTCCTCCTGTCCGCCGCCGCCGCCTCACGTACCCACTTCTCCACCGCCACCATTCCCCGCCCCACCGCCACTGGTACAAGCAGAGAGAGCCCTCTTACCCCCAAGGCCTCCCTCCTCCGCTACTGGTCGAGGAAGATACCAAACAACCTCCCAAAGCCAGCCTTCCTCCTCTCCAAGGCCTCTCCACTCTCCGTCCCCGACGCTGCCCTCTACGAGCGGCTCGCCGCCAGCGGCTCTCTGCTACTGCGGCTTCGTCCCTTCTGCTCCGCCGCCCGCCTCCTCTGCTTCCCCGACCTCAACCCCGAGCTCGACCGCATGGGTTCGTCCGGCTCCTTCACCTCCTACAAGTTCTCCAACTTCACCAACTACGGCACCGGCAAGACCGGCGGGCTCAACTCCTTCAAGAACTACTCCGACGACCAGATCGACCCCATCGACACCTTCCGGCGCTACAGTCGCCACTCCACCTCCCACGATAACCGCTTTGCTTTTTACGCCCCCACCGGCACCATAGTCACCGACAATTTCACCTCCTACGCCACGTCCGCCACCTCCGGCCACGGCGACTTCTCCGCCTACGGCAAGTCCTCCTCCCTCCCCGATCTCAAGTTCACTAACTACGACGCCGCTGCCCGGGGCCGCCTCCAGACCTTCTCTTCTTACTTGGACGACGCCGTCGGAGGCGGCCAGTCCTTCTCCGGCTACGGCAGGAGCTCCAAAACGACCCCCATCTCCTTCTCGAGCTACGGCAAGAATATCAACATCCAAAGCTCCACCTTCTCCAACCACGGCGAGTCTGCTACCTCCGGCCATGGGGACTTCTCCGCCTACTCCATGTCCTCCAACGACCCCACCATCAAGTTCACCAACTACGACACTGCCTCCCGCAGCCGCCTCCAGACCTTCTCCGCCTACTCGGACAATACTAGCGTCCCCCCCCCCCCCCCCACCCCCGAGGCCACCGGGCCTCCCCACCCCCCCCGGGCCACAACCACCACCACCTCTCCGATGTATCTAAGATTGGTTCTGGGAGGGCCACACCGGCCCCCTGACCCTTCACCCGTGAGGGCCACAACGGAGCTCATCTCCCGGAGGCCCACACCAAACTTTTGTCGTGAAAGAAACCAGAAAAAAGAGAATTAAAACAATAAAGTAGCTAGAAAATCAAACAAAAACAGGAGCTCAAACGGGTGATGGGTAAAGATCTCCTATCGCTCATCCGCATCTTCCCCTCCCTCTCTCAGCCACCCCCACCTCCTCTCCGATATATCTAAGATCGATACGTGACAAGGCGACATCACCGCCTCCCACCGTGACGTGGTCTTGACAGAAGCCGTGAGGGTCCTTGAGGATGAGGAAATGGAACTCAAAACGAAGGTGAAGGACGTCTACGTGAGGGACCTTCGAGGTTGTGGAAAACCAGTTCGAGCTATATGCATTGTCGAACGCAAAACGTGAGGGACCTACAAGAATCTCTCGCCCCTCGCCTCCCGCCACCCATCCCACGCCTGGAAACTCTCCTCCTGCCTCATCTATCGCGAAGCACTAAGACCCAAGTCGCATACCTACCCATCACTCCTCCGAGCCTGTGAGTCGCCCGGATCCACCTCCCTCTCGTGCTTTCAAGGTAGGGCGCTTCACTCCCACGTCGATGCCGAAGAGCTCGAACTTGCAGAGAAGGTTGTTGTCTCTGGTCCTCGTCCTCTACCCTCGAAGATCTTGATCAAGACGTCGAGTTGGTTGTCCGAGTATGTGGAAAAGACATGCTTCTTCTTCGTGGGATGGAGGTGTTCCTCATGATGAGGACGTCCCGCAAGAAGAGGTCCCGCACCTTCTCGTTGCCCTCGCCGCTCAGAATGGCAGCTTGGATGGCCTCGTCGGGGTTGATGCTCTTGCAGAGCTCCTTCCCGTTGAAGAAGTCCTGCAGGAGCTGCCCTTGTCCATCTTGGCGTCCTTGAAACACTTCCATGTTGAGCTCCTCCAACCTCGCATGTTAGAATAAAAGTCGATACCTTCGAACAGCTGGGAGCCTATCTCGATGGCCGTCTGCGCGGTGGAAGAGAGGGTTCTCTCGCAGGGCCTTCTTGCTCTTCCTCTTGAACTCTTGCACGAAAAGGTGAAGTTATTGGACGATGATGGTGATGGGGTGTGTGGTCGTTGGTGATTTCAGGTCTTTTTGAATCCACCCTTCTTTATTTCCAACGGTCCGTGAATCGTATGTAATCACACGTGTGCACCTTCTTCCCACTCACTGCATGCAAATTTTCTACCTTTTAAATAACCAGTGCACACCCCATGCAAACCATTTTGTCCATAACGTCTGCAATGATTCAATTATTATCCGTTGTAGAATCATCGTGTTTCTGTTGTAAACAATTTATATAATTATTATTCATCTCGTACCCATATGTATATCTGCAACCAACCAAAAGCTTGTAATATTATCTCGGAAAGAACGACGGGTCAAATATGTTGAATCAAATAATCTCAAAAACAAAATATACTAAAGAATACCAATGGTAAAAAAATAAAATAGGGAATTCCATCTGCTATCAAGTTTTTCTAAGGTGACTTACATCGATAGGTTGTGCGGGACTTTGCTTTAGATTCTTACTGCGAGAAGGGGTCCTATCATTAATATTTTTATTGTAATTGTAGTGTAGTATGTGCACGTCACGGGACATGTAATGGACAAGTGATTTCCCGTATAAAGGTACGTATCGATACAAGAGAAAAATAAAAACTAATATCATTACATGATACATTTCAAATCGGAATATAAAATATATGCATATCCTCTTAAATACAAATATATCTGCATCTATGTATGCTTAAATATAGATACAAATATATCTGTATCTCATATCAATATATTTAATGTTGCTGATAGCATTGACAGTATCTCGTATCAATATATAGCATATCAGAGGCTGCAAATTCATCATATGGGAGGTCAGCATCCTTAAATGAGGCATTAACATGACCAAACTGACCCGATTGAGATAACCATGACCATCGACATCTACACGCGGTTCTCCACAACTTCCTGACTCCATCCAAAGCCTAAGATCCTTTGGAAGGTCAGAGATCACTTGGTAGCGACCAAACTCTACTCTGAAGTCAGGCTCATCGCCATCCCGATCCCAAAATCACCTCTATCAAGCATGGAGGTTTCTTTCCCCAACTCCTCCAAAACCTCTCACTGACTTCTCTTCTTTCCTTTTGAATATGATAAGATCTATATCCTTCGCCATATCCTTCGACTTACTCTTTGGACCTTCAATAACGTCCCGAGATTAGTCTCCAGTCCGTTATCATGAAAAACTGGTACTAACAACTTGTTGGGTTCAATCTCAATTGGACTCGTTGATAACCATCCAAAATGCTTAAGTTCAAGTTATCAGGTAGTAATCCCCACCACTTATAACACGCTCTCACACTTCGTGAGTTTTGGATGTGAGACTATTGAGTTTTAGATGTGAGACTATCTTTGGAGGTATGGATGTTACGACCTTTCACATTTATATTTGCAACGTCCTCGTTGTCATAAGGCTCATCACTTATTCTCAGTGATAGTGACGACTGCACGCTCCCGGTTTGATCTCTTCAGGTAGCCATTTCTACTATCAGTGGCAACCTGCTCTGATACCATTTGTAACGTCCTGAGTACCTTGTTTGTGATGACTAAATAACACTGAAAGCAATCGCATGAACACACAAATTTACAATGCTAACCATAAAGTGGAAAGAAGACATGACTCCATAGGAATACAGGCAACTAAATAATCAAAATCCTAACCTTATAGAGTTCCTGTGGGCAATATCAATACAAAATTTATATTTCAGACATCTAATTAGCTCCTCATTTTAGTATGGGACACTTCATCTTATAAATCTAAGAAACAAGATTGAGTCCTCCAAACAATACGTGACTGTAAGAATTTACCATCCTTGAAACCTTTAGTTGAGATATGGTAAGCTGTTATATTGAGCAAATCATGTGGTTTTGACTAAGGAATTTAAATCAATGTTTTTGAAATTGAAACGGACACCAAACTAAAAACTTTACCATAGTGGTCAGATCGAGTTGAACCCTGTAATTGAATCGGTTCAATCGAATTATGACATCATCATTATTTAAAATCAGATTAAATTTTTCGATGAAAAAAAGTTGTTGAATTAGATAACCAAATCGAAGTAAAATAATATATAATATACACTTAAATATATTTAAAATATAAATAAAATACATAGACAATGTATATATTTCACCATGCATAAAATATTTTTTATGCACCATCAAATGTTATACATAACATATATATATATATATTATTTGAACTAGTTGTTTATATCATCATAGTGGTTAAATTATATTCAAAACCCATTGTAAACATAAATTTAAGTTAGAGTAGTTGGTTAGGAGTTTGAATTTGTTAACAAAAGGTCATGGGTCAACTCTCATTACCAGCATTATTTTTAAATTTGGTTCAACCTAGTTAAATCGGGTAAAAAATAATAGGATGATTCGGGTGGGTTGTTTAAAATTTGAAATTCGAAGGGAACCGACATTAATCGGTTATGCAGACTGAACAAGGCTCGGTTCATCAGTCAAACCGGCCACTAACCCAAGGGGTACAACCCGAGGGGCACAGGTGATAGAATAAAAAGAAGTCAGGTGTACAAGTAATATCCCAAAAAAGAATGAACATAACTGATATTGCAAAATCTATGAGGGGCATTAATGACAAACCCTGAATATAAACTCCAAGTATTTCAAGGAGCTTTATTTGCCAAGTCCGAAGCCTAGCCCGCATAGCTCGATCCAACCAAAGCCCAATCATAATATAGGTCAGGTTGTGGCTCGACTTGTAGGCATGCTTGTCTCCATGCATTCTAGGACTCGCAGGCAACCCCACCCACTCCCACCCATCGAAGGCTTGCTACCACACCTTCACCGACGTGGAGGCTCGCGAGCCCACCCTCACTGGGTCACGAGTAACGTCCCCACCCCCATCGACGCAGAGGCTCACTATCCTACCCCCTCTTGCGCAGAGGCTTCGAACTCCACCGCCATTGGCTGCGTCCTAAGGATGTAAATGGACAGATACATATACGGATATAAGTATTACCGTATCCTTATCCGTTTTTGAATATGAATACCGATGCGGATATGTATATTGATGATATTAAACTATCTTACCATATCAAAAATAGATACGGATGTAAAACGGATACTGATCACATGCGAGTAATGTTAAAAATACGCTATACAATCGACTTAAATATATACAAATTGGATGGAAAACACATGATATAAATTTACTAAATGTGTTTGTATCGTAAAAATTATACAAATATTAAAAGAAGGTATAGAATTATTTTTTATAGGGTTAAAAATAAATCTATGACTATATTTATAAATGAAGACGGATATACGGATACAGATATTTATGAGCATCAAAATAATATCTATATCCGTATCTATTTTAAAACAAATACGGATACAATGTCAAAATCTATATAAAATGGATATATTGACGGATCGTACCGTAACCGATTTCATCGTACACCGCCGCACTCCCTCGGCACTCTTGCTCTTGTTGTTAGCCTGTTGCTTCTATCTCTTAGAAACCTTCGTCACCCGCCGCTCCGTCCACGACCACCGGAGCCACCACCCATCTATCACCTTCCTCTTTTGGCATCCAACATTCCAATAAATCCGCCATCCTCCTACTGATTGTAGCTCCGCCTCCGTAGAGAAGAACAGAGGCGACAGCTCCGTCTGAGCATTGTAGAGCGACGACGAGCACGTTTGGTTGGTTTGGGTGAGGACAGCGTAGCAGTAGTCCTGAAGCTTTGCTGATCTTCTCAACGAGGCGCCCCGTCGATAGAAGCGAAGATCGGTGTTCCTTGGACACCAAATCAGCCGCCCGTTACTCCTCCCTTCCTTCCAAGTATAGTCCCCAGTCCTTAGTCCTTCTTCTTCTTCCTTTGAATCTCGCCCTCCTCGTGCTCCTGTTCTTTCCCGCTTGTCTCTGCTCTCGCTTCGTGTTCCTTTATTCCTCTTGTTGCGTGAACCATTGGAGACGACCCAACAACCATCGACTCAAGCTCGCCCCGTCTCCTTTTCTCCTTCATTTCTTTGCAACCCCCACAGTCCCTCCAACCTCCGGTCACGCGCTGTAACCGGAGGAGCAGCTCCTACTTCCACCATACTATATAGCATCTCACTCACTATCTTTGTTCCTACTTATCTTGAGGTGAATCAAATAATAATTGGTCGAGTCCCTCGAGACTCGAGCCCGTCATCTTCTTTGCAGGACCTTGCGCGCAGGCAGATGCACCGCCTTCGAACCCTCACCGGAGGGCACCATCGGAAGCCACCGCCTGTAGCTCGAAGCTCTCGTCTGAGAATGAAAGCAGCACATCTTTCTCACCTCGACAGCTGAATCAAACGAAGAAAAAAGGCGGTACAGAACCTCTATCCACCGCCGGTATTTCATCGAACTATCTTCTCCGATCCTCTACTCCGCCAGCCGGAAACTCGCTGCACGAAGGAGAAGCACCGAGAGACACTTTCGACCCTCTTCCCAGCCACCACTCTCCGACACACGGTTCGTCTGGAGTTATCGCCAAACCTCGCTCGAGTCGAGTGGGTTCCTCCGTGCGCACCACCTGCAGAAGGAAGGAAGAAGAGGAGAAGGGCTTCTGTCAGCCGTTGATCGGAGACTCTAAGTGAATCTTGATCGTACGTAGCTGCCAAGCATAGCACGTGCATCTCGACACATGATGTGGATATTGTGCTTAGACCTGTCCAACGGGTTGGGGGCCCGCCCGCCCAGCCCGCCTAGCCCGCTCATGGGCCGAGCTTGGGCTTCGAAATTTAAGCATGGGTCGGTCCGGCCCGCAAAAAATAAAAAATATATAAATATATGTCAAATTATACATGTATTAATATGATATGCTTTAAGTTTTTCATTTGTGACACTAGTTTTAAATAAAAATTCAATAGTTTACATGTTAAGTAACATGTAAACTACGTATATTAGTTATATAAAATATAGTTGGTATTAATGAAATCATCTATATGTATTAAATACCATTAAAAAATCAATGGAAAATGACCAAAATGGGCCATGGGCCGGCCCACGGGCGGGCCTTGGACAAAGGTTTTTTAACCTCAGCCCGTTGGGCCCGGCCCATGGGCCAGCCCGACCCGCAATTTGGCTAGGTCTAATTGTGGTCCATCCGTTGTGCCTTTGAATAATCGCGATAACTTCCCTCAAGTGCCTCAAGGGCCAGGCCCAACTTAGCACAACCCAGGCACATTTAGGAAATCAGGTCTACGTGTCAGGCCCAGGCCTGCTCTTTTGTTAGCAATTGGGCTCAAGCCCAAGCCCAGCCCGACTTATGATGGGTCGGGCCTGGGTTGGGTCGGCCCATGAATCCCATCGAAGTCATGTTTGTGTGTGTAGGAAGGGAATCGGCGAGGGAGGGAGGTCGAAGCCGGCGAGGGAGGGAGTCCGAAGTCGAGTCTGTGGGAGGGAAGGGAGTCGGGCCTGGGCGGTGGGTCGAGGGAGGAAGGGAGGGAGACCCGGAGGCTGGAGAGGTCAGAATAGGTGGGGACAATCGGGCATGAGCTTGGGAGGTGATGGCGGTGGCGAGCTGTCAGGGAGGGACGGCTGGAGCGATTGAGGGTTGGGATCGGGGAGCTTTGCACGAGGTGGTGATAGGAGAGGGGAGGGAGCAGGAGGCGGCGACACTTGGGACCTCGAGTCGATCGAGCGACACATGGAATTAAGGAGGGACGGGCCACTCCAGTAGGGTTTCGAAACTAGGGCTGGGGAGGCAGGAGGGTGCACGGGCTGGGTTGGGCAGGTGTGCATGCTGGGCCAGGAGGGTGGGCGGGCTGAGCTTGACGGGTGGGAGGGCCTGGCCTTGATGTGAGATGTAAATCGGGTCGGCCCACGGACTGCGGGTATGGGCACGTGTGAGCCCGACCCCGGCCCGATTTGATAGATGGGCCGAAATGGCAGTCCAGGCCCACCCATTTAGACAGTGGGCTTGGGCTGGGGTCGGACCTGAGCGGGACGGGCAACGGGTTGGGTCGGGCTGGCCTTGGCCCATGCTCCACCCTAGCTATGCGTGCCTAATTGGGGCTAATTGAGGAAATACCTCTCTTTGTATATGTTAATGCAGATATGACCTTACATGATTTGTGACTGATTTGTTTTGAACTTTGCAAATAGGCCCTTCAGTTTTCTTGCTTATATCTTTTTAATCCATGCATGAAATTTGATGATTTGAACTTCTATAAAACCTAAAATTATGAACTTCTGTTTGAGCTATTATGTGTTGCATTAACATCTTATTTGAGTTAATTGTGGGCATGTTAATTCGAGAAAAAATCAGAGCAATGTCATTTTGACGTATTTTTGGAAAATCTAAAAATAGCATATGATTGGTCTAGACTTGGCTCCTGTCTGATTTATTTGAAATTTTGGATATGAATGGATTAGATTAGTAATTGTTAAACTCTGTTTTGTAATTCTATGATTTCTGATTTTTATTTTGTTGCTATTACTCCAAAAAAATTCTAAAAATATTTTGATTTAGTTACTTGAAATACGCTTCCACTATTTTTAGTTTCCCATTTTATCGCTTCTATACTAGAAAACTACAAAACAACTCAAAATTACCGGAAATGACTAAAAAATCATATAATTCTTAGAAATACAAAAAGAATTGTGTTTTGGATATCTTGTTACACCTACTTTACATGAAAATTACTTTAGGAAATTTGGGGATCATTTTGATACAAGCCCCTAATTTTGAAATCCTCCTTATTTGACTTTAAATTATTTTCAAAGTTTTTATTTATATATATATATTTTTTTTAATTACTTAAAAATAATAGATATATAAAAAACACAAATATCATTTTATTTATTTTTTTTTACTTATTATGCATGATAGAACCTCTTTTTACCTTTATTATACCTTTGATATAAATAACGGTTTACCTTTTATTTTTATTTTATTTAATTCTATTAAAAATTAATAAAAAAATTAAATAAAAATAATAAAAATTAAAAATATCTTATATAGTATATCAATTAATTAAATCATTTTTGTAATTATTAAGTAAATTATTTTCATTCCATTTTTCTTTTATTTTATTTAATTATAATTTTATAAAATAAAATTAATCATTTACAACTTTAAAATTTTAAAATCAAATAAAAATAAAAATACAAAATCGTAATAAAAAAAGAGAGCAAGCACATATTGTATACTTACTCTTAGCTTTTGTGCAGTCTGAGTTGGACACACACTTAAGTCACTACACATGGGTGATGCCTAGTTTCTTTCGATCAAGGACTTGCCTGGTTAAACATAAGATTGATATATTTTTACTTATTAATCAAGGTTTAACGAGTAGTACATATGATATAACTTCTTTTACACATCTTCAGACCTCGATTAGTCAGCACAAATAAATAAATCTTATGTTTAGTTTAGTTACTGAGGAGCCCTCTGAAGCACATCACTCTAAAGGCAAATCCTAATTTGATTTGTATTTTTTGAGATAGAAACATGCCACAATGCATTCATCTACAAACAACCAAACCACAAGGCCTTCGAAAAGGTCAAGGAGAGTAGGAACGGTATTGTAGATGGAGTAAACTAGCAAGTTTTGATTTGTATTTGCTTGAAGGTGAGAAAGTGGTGTCATATATCCTTCTTACCAATCTTTATCAATCCTTTCACTTCATTATTTTTTCAAGATTGTCCTCTTTCTCTTTCAAACATATGACAAAGCAAACCACTAGGAAGGTTAATGCTACCACTTATATACGATCGACCCTTCAACTTTCAACTCCTATACCAAGTAGAGATCATGACATAGGATCTCTAGGAACTTCAAAAGTTGAAAAAAACCTCACTTGACTTAATGAGTGTCGAACAATTCAATCAATTTCTTGAGGGGTTATAATATGTGATGAGATGTGCTAACGAATCCTACTTCCAACAACTTCCCTCTTCACCGAATCTTATGACCCTTGAGTCTCTCACTATCCATCCTAGGATTGGGGAAGGACTTGAACCCCGAGGTTTGTAACGTCCCGGGCTTAGGTTCCCGGTCTGTTATCGAAGAAAACTGGCCTTGACAACTTGTTGGGTTCGGATCCAATTTTATCAGATGTTGTACTTGTTTTTTTCATTTCAGTATATTCATGTATGATAGTGATCAAGAAGAACAGTCTTCCTTATTGTCGAACTTCTCCTTTGATACGAGATACGCGCATTATTGTTTTCAATGATGATATCATTGATTACGTCTTTGTCTACGACATTTATCTCTTCCTTATGTCTTAAATGTCTTAAATCTTCTTAACAAAATTTAACTGTTATCCCACCTTATTTGGTATCCATTATTCGAATAAATCCCTTAGATTCACATTATAGTACACACATACATGGAAAAGAACATCGCAAGGAAACTGCCACTATAAAGATATACCATAGAGACTCTAAGGATTCAACATGTTAAGAGTGTCAGATAACACAAGTAAGATCAAACACCATTTAAATATACTATTGGAAAAAGAAACGAACCGGTTACCTTTGCATATACTCTTGCTTAAACTCCTTGAGTTAGTCTATGCAATCCATCCCTTCCCTTGATGATCACAACTATGATAATATAGAAGAAGGGTCATGTTAGTAGCAAATCATACTAAGGAACTCAGAAATGGAGAAGGGGGTACATATCTTCTATGACATCCTTTCCCTTTGACCGATGGAGATAAATGAATGAGAATTAAAACAACGAAGTTGACCTAATAGTATCCTTTAATAGTAAGGGTAAATTTTCCATATTTTCCCAAGGTTGATTGATGATAAAGTGTGGAAACTGACCATTTAGATTTCCAACTTAGGATGATACATTCCATCGAATTAAAAGAACAGATAGATACTTGTACCGCCCATTGTCCCATAGGCCACACTGCTCGTCTAGCAATTGTCCAACAATATAACACCTCAACATATTCCCACATTGGAAACTCTCAGGTCCTGTTTGGTTGGAGAATAGGTCTTGGAATAAGGGGTCAATTCTCCTCCCGACACGGTTCCCAGTGGTACGACTATTCCCTATTATTCCATCTTATTTCACTCTTATTTCTATCTTTATCCCACCTTACCTACCTTTATTTCACCTTATTCTCCTTATTCTTATCCTCCAGCCGAACGGAGAATAGACCCTTATTCTCCATCCTTATTCCTGCTTATTCTCCTACCGAACGGGCCCTCAAAGTATGAGAAAGAGTTATGAGTGGTGGGGATCACTACTTGACAACACGTGCTTGAGCATTTTGGGTGGTTATCAACAAGTTGTCAGGATCAGTTTTCCTAATAATAATTCGAGGATCTAACATGAGTTGTTTCAACATCTCGTGAGTTGTAGGATCAAATGCGAACGAGTGAAGATCAACATCATGTCCTTTTCTTCGAACTGATACTCTAACATTTCATTGGATTGTACATAAACTCGTGCAGATGAACATCAAGAATCCTTGAGTTCAGAGCTTGATCCCATCAATCCGGAATTTAAATGTGGTCAAGGAAGCACCATAAATCAATGGTAGATCAATTAGCCTACAATTTGAGAGATAAATCACTCAATAATGCAACCAGACATAACCCGGTCCTAAACCAGGCCTGAAGTAGCAACGTTGGGTCGGGCCCAGATTCTCAATTAGCCATACTTGTTGGGCCTTGACCCGAGTATGGCTCGGAAAAATATGTGCCCAGTTTGAACCTTCTGGGCCGATTCAAATCCAACTCAACACTTCACCCTACCTGTAAGAACCTAAACAAGCCTATCTCGAAGAAGGGGTACCCCGGGTTGGGCCAACCCAACCCTGCCTACCCCTGCAACCAAACGGAGCCCAAGTGTTGATTTCTCACATTCAGATATTTTGTATTTATATCCCTCCTTTTATGACCATATAAACTACCCAACATTCCTTTTGTTTCTCAAATGGAGGGCATGAATGCAAATGACCAAAAGGGTAGAAGTCGAAAGGCACTCTTTTGTGTCATTTGGACTTCCACTATTTCTCACCCTCACATATCCTTTTGGGTCATTTACATTCATGCCCTCATTTTGAGAAATAAAATGAATGTTGGGTAATTTAGATGACCATAAAAGGAGAGATATAAATACAAAATAACTGAATAGGATTCTCAAATTATATTTTTAAATATTGATGTTTATTTAATAAAGAATAAATAATTTAATATTTATTTTTTAAAAAAGTTCAGAACCAAACACCAGACTCGTGGGTCCCACTTGTTTTATTTATATCGTGAAGGGAGGGAGTGGGACTTCCCTTCGGAAACACCCGCCACTTGAAGTCGATTTTTATGTGAAATCGGGTGGGAGATCATATCAATATATCATATCATTATGTTGTTATGTTAGATATATAGGTAGTTGATTCGTCAATTTGACTCACTCTCACCCTCACAACGCTGAAGTGCCACCAACCTCCTCTGACCACCCACCCGTTGGTAGGCTCCCTTTGGATCGGGGCTAAGGTTTTAAAAATTAGATCAGATGTTAAATCGGTCAGTTTTTGGTTCGGTTCAATTGGGATAGGTTGTCGATCCAAATCGGTTGGATCGATGATGATGTCAGCACAAGGTTATTATTCTTATCAACTCAAAAAAATCGGATGCTTAATTTAGTGGTATAACCTATCAAACCGTTTTTTATTTTAAATGATAAAATCGGATAAATATGCATAAGTATGTATGTATCAATCGACTGATTATTTAATATCAAATCTTTCAATAGTAGCAAACTCTACAAAAGTTGACCATATTTTTTAACATCATATACGGTTACCATATAATGTAATCATTTATTTGAGTTGATTCTGGAAACTATTTTAAAAGGTAGGGGCACAACTTATATTTGTAGAAGTTAAGAATGACACAAGTGATAAAAATCTTATTATTAAATTATTTAAAAATTTATTTTTTAAACTGGTCAACTCAACTCGGTTCAACCATTGGTAGGATCACCGATTAGACCTAATTTTTATTTCTTCCTTGTTAAATTTAATTACATGAAATCGGCTAAACCGACAGGGTTGGAGCTGATTCCCCATTCGACGGTACGACCGTTCGATCCGATCTGATTTTTTAAACCCTAGTCGAAGTTGCCAAAAATCTTTCCAATGAAGATGCCAGCCATAATTTATATAATATCTTTCAAATATATGAATTTAAGCTTTAAGACGTGCCTGCTCTGGTCATGTTGTTTCTTTTTTTATATCCAAATTACACTAAATAAAATAGCATTAATAATAGTACATCGGTACATGATTTAAGATAAGATCGATTTATTACGTTTCACGTTAAATTTGTGATCGATATAACACATAAAAAGTTAATAAATTTGTGATCGATACTTCCATTTCACGTTACTTTTTACAAGACTGGCAAACATACAACAGCAAACTTTATTTCGATTTCAAATCATCTGTTTTTTTTATTTGTACTTCAAATAAAAAACAGATGATTAATGCAGACTTTTTGTTTAACGTGATTGGGAAGTAATTGACATGGATAATGGGAGGCATACACAATGATCAAATAAGAATACAGTGTATAATACCAATGTAAACAAGTAAATGACGTGTGCATGAGCAAAAACGATCAGAAAATCTGGTTTCGTCTTGACTGGCAAATGACGCTCCAAACATGGAATAAAAATCCCAATGGATTGATGAGAAATTGTACGACGATGAAGAAGAGGATGAAGAAGAGAGGGAAACAGAGACAACTAAGAACTAATCCATTAAGATATATGGGATATGTTGTACAAAAAGCTGCATCAGTTAAAGTTGCTAAGCACGAGAAGGCATGTATTGACATTCAACATATATTCATCCATTTTGATTTTGATGTCTTTGAATTTTTGATAACTGAAGTGGTAGAGCTCTTTAAAAAGATCCAAAAAATTATGCATAGCAATGTTATGGTTCTTAAATTTATAGACGTTGAGTTTCGAATAATTGGATTTGTCAGCCAAAAGGGATTGCCAGCGCAACTTGTTACCCATCTCCCATCAATCTCTTTGTAATAGTTTTGATTAGTCTGATACTGAAAGCCAGGAGCAATAGTGTGTTCGGGTATGTATCATCTAGGAGGAAGAGGATCCTCTATTGTAGAGAGGATTGTGGCAGAGGTGTTGTAATCTTCTTTAATTTCTTTTTTGTGTTAGATTTCAAAATCCAACCTTATAGATTGAATCTTAAATTAATGTTCTACATACCCTCCAAATTTAGTTTAAATCCGTGATTATTTACTTTCTTATCTTAATAGTTGAAGATTCAGATCTTTTTTAAACAGACTTTAAGTTGCTTAGATCTTGATCGAATGTTTGACCATTAAGATCAAACAGTAAATAATCTCATATTTAAGTGAAATTTGGAGGATATGTAGAACACTAATCGAAGATTCAATCTATAAGTTTGGATTTCGAAATCTAAATCACAAAAAAAAATAAAAGAAGATTACAATACCTCTGCTGCAATCTTCCCTACATCAGAGGATCCTCTTCCCATCTACAATCCCGTGGTTTATTTCTTGGTTCTTGATATATAAGACATACCGACATCTATGCGCATGTACATTAAAAATATTGATCTAGTCCAATTGATTATGATCACTAAAATAAATTAAGTGACAATCGAACCGACAATCCAAATTCTGAAGAAAAAAATAGTCAATAGGTACTAGAACTATAGACGTGTTACTTTACGTGGAAATCTAGTAAAAATCTTGGACATTGACCTCCAATCGAAGGTTGGAATCGACGCATAGATTCCCATGAGTGCACCATTTTACCAACAAAAAAAAGGGCACAAATCAAAAGAAAAGCAGATAAAGTTAATTAAGATTATAAAAAAGATGGAGAAAAGAGAGGTCTGCGTCCTGTACTCTTCACCTTCTTCATTAAGCATACGTTTACTTCGCTAACAAAAACTCCCCTCCTTTTCCAAATCTGCCCCCCGCCTTCCCCCCTCCCCTCCCAACCACCATCGCTTTCAGAAGCAGCTCAAGTGGCACTGCCCATAATTTTATAGGAAAAGGATGGGCATTTCTCTTCCCTCTATTTATGCCCCGCCTCCCTCCCGTTTCTACTCCCCCCCTCCGGATTGCCCGATCCGCGGAAGCAACTGCG
This sequence comes from Ottelia alismoides, assembly GCA_037367405.1. NCBI lineage: Eukaryota > Viridiplantae > Streptophyta > Magnoliopsida > Alismatales > Hydrocharitaceae > Ottelia > Ottelia alismoides. The sequence goes on from JAZKJV010000792.1 coordinate 1,346,391, forward strand.
GTGCAAGAGAGGGGAGTGAGCTGCCAGTGAAGGAGATGGCGCGTATCTACTAAAGGTACATGTTTTATATTTTTGAGGATTTTATGTGTATGTAGATCTGTTCCAGTTGTCAAAGTTTCCTGTTTGATTGCCTTCTAAGCTCTCTGTTTCCTGCTTTGATGCCTTCCGGGTTCTCTACCATCTGCTGTCTTTGGAATTTGCTTGTTGGTCGAGATTGACGAGGTGGGTTTTCTTGGTAATTACTTGGAGTTGGGTCATCTTCGTGTTTTTGGAATTTTTTTGGGTCTGGTCGTCGTGTTCTAATTGGTTAATTGCGGTTCATGGGATGCTGCTTGTCAACGGTTTTGCTTGATCCATCTCACGATGGAGTTTTTCTCAGCTGGGTAACCTTGTTTGCACGAGTGGTACGATAAAGTTCGAATCTTTGTTGAAATTTCTCTAGATAGTTACCTGCTGTCTGTCATCTTTATGTTCTGAGGTTTTGTCTCCATGTCTTCGAATGCTTTAATTGATTGTTCGGGTTTTTTTTCTTCTTGTTTTTCCATTATGAGCAGTCAATTGGGTTTGTCTAGCTCTGTTTAATTCCGCAAAGTTTGAATCTTTCCTTGTTTCTGTTGCTTCCAGACGTCTTTATCTCATCTGAGTAGAATTCTGCTGTTGTTTGTTGTTATACTGGAGAAGAAATGCCTGGGATTGTATTGGAAGAAACCGAGGTGAAGGGGGGATCCAATGAGTTGAACTCGCCCGTTGTTAAGGATAATGAGTCCGCCACCAAGTCCGTCGTCACCAACTTGGGCTCGTTGAACCAGCCAAGTGAGGCTCTTGAATCACCTTGCGTGGATAGGTCCATCGATAGACTATACGACAAAGTGTATGAGATGCAGAGCTCCGGTGACGGATCACCATCTAGATGCAGCTTTGGGTCTGACGGAAACGAGTCCAGAATCGACTCGGAGCTGAGGCATCTTGTTGGTGGGCAAGTGGAGGTGATAGAGGAGGAAGGGGGTAGTAGTGTAAGAGAAGCAGTTATAGATGAGGAGAATGGATCTTCCGAGAAGAAGGTGGATGCTGCCGAGAAGACTCCATCTCCATCTCCACCTAATGACTCTTCTGGTTCTTCAAACAAACAGAATCAATCTGGAAGTACACAATTGGATCCAGATGCATCACACGAATCACACCGACGCAAAGTCTCCCCTGAAAAATCGGATAGAAGCTTAGTGAAAGCAAATGGAAGCATTGGATCCTCGAAGAAGATGAAGAATCCGTCACCTAAGGAGGCTAAAGTACAGAATGGAACCGAGAACCCATCTGAGGCAGCACTTGATAACCCAAATCTCGGGCCCTATCTGTTGAAGCATGCTCGAGACCTTGTCGCTGCTGATAACCACAGAAGGGCCCTGGAATATGCGATCCGTGCAGCGAAATCCTTCGAGAAATGCGCTAATGGGAAGCCAAGTCTGGACTTGGTTATGAGCTTGCACGTTCTTGCTGCAATCCATTGTAGTCTAGGACAACATGATCAAGCCTTACCTGTGCTTCACCACGCACTCGAGATCCCCATCCTTGAAGAAGGCCTGGAGCACGCGCTTGCAAAATTCGCAGGTCATATGCAATTGGGTGATACATATGTCATGGTTGGTCAACTGGAAAATGCGATACGTAGTTATTCGATGGGGCTCGAACTTCAGAAGAAAGCTCTGGGAGAAACTGATCCCAGGGTGGGCGAAACCTGTCGATACTTGGCTGAAGTTCATATGCAATCATTGCAATTCGCTGAAGCCGAGAGGCTATGCAAGATCGCACTCGATATCCATAAGACGAGCGGTGAATCCGCATCTTTGGAGGAGATCACGGATAGGAGATTGATGGGTCTTATTTGCGAAACCAAGGGAGACCATGAATCTTCTTTGGAGCATCTAGTGTTGGCAAGTATGGCCATGGTGGCCAATGGCCAGGAGATCGAGGTTGCTTCTGTCGATTGCAGCATAGGAGATACTTATTTATCTCTCACTCGATACGATGAAGCCGTGTTTGCGTATCAGAAGGCTCTTACAAAGTACAAGACTGCCAAAGGAGAAAATCACCCGAGTGTGGCTTCTGTTTTTGTTCGTCTTGCTGATCTTTATAACAAGATTGGGAAGGTCAGAGAATCCAAATCTTACTGTGAAAATGCTTTGAGGATTTTCGGGAAGCCTCCTCCAGGGACCCCTTTGGAGGATATCGCCACGGGTTATACCGACGTTTCTGCAGTGTATGAATCGATGGGTGAGTATGACCAAGCTCTGAAGTTGCTCAAGAAGGCTTTGAAAGTTTACGACGATGCACCTGGCCATCACAGCAGTATCGCTGGAGTTGAGGCTCAGATGGGGATCATATATTATGTAATCGGGAACTATAACGAATCATACTCGTCGCTTCGAAGCGCGATCCTCAAGCTGCGGGCATGTGGAGAGAAGAAATCGGCCTTCTTTGGTGTTGCACTGAATCAACTGGGTCTGGCATGCCTTCAACGGTATGCCATAAACGAAGCTGTGGATCTCTTCGAGGAGGCCAAGGGTATTCTTGAGCAAGAATATGGTCCTTATCATCCAGATACTCTAGGAGTTAACAGCAATCTCGCAGGAACCTATGATGCCATGGGAAGGTATGTTCTCAGTCTTTTGCAATGTGGTTTGTTTCTGCCTTGATCAATTTCAACTTGATCAATCTTTTAGTTTGCACACAAGGAATTCACAATCATGAGATTTTTTTTCTTTAGAAATGTCGTATTCATTCAAATCTCGACTACGAAATCTTTATGACTACTGTTTTACAACTCAACTACTTTGTTGGCTTTCAGATTTTCCTTTCTTTTCTTTTTGATCCGTGATCGATGTAATTATTATGCAGGTTGGATGATGCCATTGCGATCCTGGAACACATTGTTTCAATCAGGGAGGAGAAGCTGGGAACAGCAAATCCAGACGTTGATGAAGAAAAGAGGAGGTTGGCACAACTTCTCAAGGAAGCTGGCAGAGTAAGGAACAGGAAAGCCAGGTCCTTGGAGAATCTCTTGGATACCAATTCCCGTGTTCGAAAGAAAGATGCCGTTACTGCAGTATGATTCCTGGATTACAGATTTGCTCATGTGTGGATTCTGGAGAAGTATGGAATATGTGTATAATAGTATCTCAGTGGGAGCTGATTGCTGTTCCTGTCATTTTTTTCCAGTTGAAAAAAAGGTAATCCATAAGAGGAGATTGATTCCATGTACGATCCGCGATTTCATTCGTTTAAAAAGACTCGTATTATTTCTTCAAAGGATGAATAGTTACTTGTTTTATACATAAGAGGCATTTTTTTTACTTTGCATCGATGCTGAGCTTCACTACTTACTGTTTGATTGTTCTGTGGTGTAAACATCATCTGCTTGTTACTGTTCTCTGTGTTGGGTTTTTTTTCTTCCATTTGCCTTACGTGTTGCCGCACGAAAACCCGAGATTCGGTTAGTATCCAGTGTTGTATTACCTCGTTTGCGACAGCGCTAGGCTGTAGGAGCCGAATTGTCGATTGCCCGCGAATTCTAACAGTGATCTGGGAGACCTAGAGCATGGTGAAATCTGGAAAATCCAGATCTTGTGCATAGGATACCTGCTGCCACTGGCCATTTAATTTTTTCACGTCAGCCACATTATTGGTGTGATGTTTGTTGGGATGGGAATAGTGGGTGTCCATGGGATTGATATGAAAATTTAATCTGCTGCCCTCGTGTTGTCAGACATGACAGATCTGTGGGAATTATCCAGTTGGGTGTGAGGGGGACCTGAGAGGTTTGGAATGAAGTGAAGTGGGTGGTGTGGTATGATGCATGAACTGGTGGTTGCGGTGCATCAGATTCTTCCAGTTAAATTCTGGGCTCCAGAGGGACAGCCTCGCCAATTGGGTCCCTAGTGGCCCTGGCCATTGATCAGACCCAGCTCATCCAATACTTTGATTGGCATCTTCTACAGGGACCTGAACAAAAATGTTTGTCTGGTTTCTGAAACTATGTTTTTGACTTGCCTGAAATGCGATGAGAAAGCCCGTCTGGATTTCTCCCCGAGCCCACGATTATAACGTGAACGCCCTGACTCTGGCAGGAGGCGCGGGTTCGGCGGATCGATGGAAGATATCGGTGAAATCATAATCTGTTTGATAATATAAACTGACATGGAAGTGCATTATTCACCATCTGGTTGAAAGCAAGCTAAAAGTGATCAACTTTAGAGCAGTTAGCTGGAAGCAATTCATCAATTGTTTTTTAATTCCTCTCATGAAAAATGTTCCCCTTTTCAAAAACCAATTCAATTGAGACACCCATATCAGAGGGTAATGTGCATGCTTTTTTTAATGAATCAAAGAAGTCCTTTTTTGGGTGATTTCCAACTTACACCACTTACAATCAACTGTCGGTATCTTTGGTTTTCTGCAAGTCTTTTTTACTCTAGTTTGCAGTTATTGTCAGATTTGTTGGGTTGATTAGGGGTAAACCCTCTTTTTATATGGGACAGAACAATGGTATTGCTTAAAGCCTTAAACAACTTTTAACCTTTTTAATATATGCCTATTGATTGCTAAAAAAAGGTGCTATTCAGTTTTTGTGTTTCTTTTAGCATTTTTTATCTTTTTTGATTATATTTTAAAATTTATATTTTTAAATTAATTTTAAATATCAAAGTAAAATAACTAAGAATTTATTATTATTACAAAAAGAATTAAATGATTATATACTTGTTAGAACTATATTTTGTTTTCATTTTCAAAAAAATGTCTGTTTTACTTTTGATAATAATATACAATAAGTTAAAGAGAAAAGTGGAAGATTTTACATAATTTTAATTAAAATAAAGGAGAAAGAGGGGTTTACTGTATAAAATAAAGGCTAAAATCTACAAGCAATAAAAATAAAATATTTTTGTATTTTCTATGTATTATAATTTTCATGGTGATTTTTAAAATAGGTAAAAGTATAAAATAATGGAAAGGAAAATTAAAGATTTAAAAATGGAGAAAAGGGAAAAGAATGGGTTTTCAAAAAATATATTTTTTCTTGTAATTTAGCCTTTAAAATTATAATGGTATTTTTTTCTAAATAGTATATACAATAAGGATCGTAGTCTTCTTTTAATGATTTTTAGAGATTTTATGAAATTTTGGTGGCTTTTTACAATTTTTAAGATATTTTTTGTATTTTAGAATATAATTGTAATAAAAGTGAAAATTAAAATTGTAGATGATATACCTAAAAACATAGTGCCTACCTCAATTTTCAGAAATTTTCTCAAAGTGGATTTGGATAAAATTCAAAAACAAACAACTAGAAATTAGCTTCTCGCTTTTTATAAAATAGTAGATGGGCTCCGAAAATTATAGAAAATTCAAAAGTGGCAGAGTATTATAAGAAAATTTATTTGGGACTTTTAGTTTTTAGAGCAGTAATAGTATGTACACAATAAAAATAACATAAGTATTCAACAAAACTAATTCTACTGCTCTATGATTGATATTTTCACATGATTTTAGTGATAAAAGTTTGGTATCTATCTCAAGCAGATACACTTCTAGAATCATAATAACATAATGGAGCATTGATTTTATAATTTTTAAAAACTCACAAAATGCTCTTTAACTAAACAATTTCCATAGAAAAAGCATCGACTCCAAAAATTCTCCACAACAATTTAAACTAGAGAGAAACAGTCCAACTTCACTACAAAATTTTAATCCTCAAAATCCACAAACAGATTTGCAAGTTATAAACTCTCCAAAATCACGGCATATTTGTAATCTTTTAAAACGAAAATCTTAAAAATGAAGCAAAGGCTTATTTAGTAATAGCGAGACTAGCGAGTGGTGGGATACAACTTAACCAACCATCACGTGCATCACACGAGATAGCAGCTGCGGAGGGGTGGCATTTTGGTTTTATTCAGGTAAATAGGGAGGGCCTCCGTGTAACTTCGCCAAGTCACATGCACTCGGCATGTTACGCTTCTACTGATGTGGACGGTTGGATGTCCTCGGGTTCTTCTGATCGGATGGTGAGAACGACACCATGTGGTTGATTCCTGACGGTGAATGCATCATGGATCTGACGGTCGAAGGATCATTTCGCTTCCATGGTCGAAACGAGGCTCTCATGCGGATTAGACGGTGGCGAATGGAGGAAGAGGACCGTTTGTTGTGCCATTGGTTGCAGTGTACTCTGCTGCACGTCCGGGAGCTGCTCGATCTTGATCGAGCAGTTCCCACGAATTCGCATGATCCAAGCCCACAAAAATTGTGAATTCATGGGAACTGCTCGATCAAGATCAAGATCGAGCGGCTCATGGGCATGCAACAAAGTCTGTTGTAGCCCATGGCACATCAGACGATCCACTTCCGACTAATGGATGGTACTTGGACGATGGAGATGGAGGGGTCCCAGAGGGCGCGGGGATCGTCTGTTGTAGCATCCCCTGCTGCAAGGCTGGGGATGCAACAAGAAACGATCATCACCCTCCTAGAGGACGTGAAGAGAGCGGTATATGCCGGGCCTCTTCTTCTCCTCTGCTTCTTCTGCAATCAAAGAGCGAGGCGAAGAAGGAGAGGTGCTCCTGACGAAGAAGACCCGTCTCTGATGGACCTCAAGTGAAGGGTGTTCACTGCTCCAAGACGTTGAGAGAATCCTTCAACCTCGAACGGTGTTGCTTGGTTGGAGAGCTGACTTTATGATCTGCAGAAGAACGAGGCTTGAGTCCAAATGCTCGACCGGTGAATAGCGAGGAATGTGCTCAGTTGGTTGTGTGTTAGACAAGAGGGGTATGTGAGCACTTCTTGCGGTGGTGAAGATTGGAGTGGACTGCTTATGGAGGGATTACACAAAGAAGGAAAAGAGAAAGAAACACATGATAAGAGAACGAGAAGAAGATGATGACAAGAAGGAAACACAAACGATAAGAGGAAACTAACGAAGAGGAAAACAAATGGAACGGATGGATAATATATCTTGAATAGAAATGAGTACGCGATCTGTAACTTCTCGAGCTTAGTTCCTCGGTCCGTTATCGAGGAAAACTAATCCTGACAACTTGTTAGGTTTGAGCCCAATTGAACTCGTTGACAACCACCCAAAATGCTTAAGCTCAAGTTGTCAAGTAGTAATTCCCACCACTTATAACCCACTCTCACACTTAGTGAGCTTTTAAATGTGGGACTATGTTTGGGGGTATGGGTGTTACAACAAAAACATAGTATCATACCTAAAACTCACGAAGTGTGGGTGCGGTTTATAAGTGGTAGAGATTACTACTTGACAAGTTGGACTTAAGCATTTTGGGTGGTTGTCAACGGGTCCAATTGGGTCCGAACCCAACAAGTTGTCAGGGTCAGTTTTCCTCGATAACGGACCGGGGACCTAAGCCCGGGACGTTACAAATTATCAGAGCCAGATTCTCTCTGATAATGAAAAAGGCTATCCGAGAGGTGGAGTCACCCCTACAAAGAGATTGGAGGAAAAGGCTACCCGGATCGTGCAGCCGCCACTATCAGTGGGAATAAGTGATGTGCCATATTGCAACGAGGACGTTGCGAATATAAAACCCCAACCCCAAACATAGCGTCATACCTAAAACTCACGAAGTATGGGAGCTTAAGAATTTTGGGCGGTTGTCAATGGTTCCAATTGGGCCCGAACTTAAGAAGTTGTCAGGACCAGTTTTCCTCGATAACGGACCGAGGACCTAAGCCCGGGACGTTACACGATCTTCCGGAACAGTGGAAGTGCTAACCTCGACGATGTTGTGAAGCTTCAGCTAAGTTCGCCAGAGCTCAGCTGCTTGGAGGAGGATTCCTCGGATCGTGCCCATGAAGATGTTCTCATCGTAGCCTCAAAGGCCTCTCCTCTAACTTTCAACGGGCAAGACGCCTGAAGCTGGAAGATGGACTGCAAAATGGCGGATGAAGGAAATGAGGACCCAAAGAGAGGCTTTTTTGTTTGGGGTCTGTTAGGGTTAGGAGGTAGCTGCTGCTGTTTGCACATGCGTTCTCAAATGTCGAGAAGAGGTGGAGAATGTATCAGTAGTGGCTGGTGGAGTTGACCGAAGTCAATGAACGATTGTGGGAGATGCACAGTAATGCCAACATGGAGAAAGGATTAGCCAATGAGAGCACAAGAGGAGACTAGGCAAGGGAAACGAAAGTTGCAGAGGTGTTGTAAATTAGAGGGTAAATTACAAAAAAAATCTCAATTATGCCTCGTTAAGAGACTTAATTTTCAATTGTAATAAAGAGGGACCTGATATCATGTTTTTGTCTCAAATAGAGGTCTCTATAAGCTTCAACGACCCTTATATGTCGACGTTAAACCCTTAAGTCGACAATTTAGCCCCTATTTGTTACAACTAAAAAATGAGACCCCTAGTTGAAAATCGAGGTATAGTTGATGCCCGTTTTTGTAATTTACCCTAAATTGTAATGGCAATTTTCTTTTCTTTCTGCATATTCTTCAAATTTTGCTTAAATCCGATGTCATTTGCTAGTTTCATCTTAATAGGGAAAGATTCGATTCTTTTTTAATAGGATTTAAGTTGCTTAAATATTGATCGAAGTTTTGACCCTTAAGATGAAGTAGCAAATTACATCGGATTTTAGCAAAATTATGAGGAGACGTAGAATATTAATCGAGGATTCAATCTATAATGATGTATTTTTGGAATGGGATTTGCAAAAACAGAAAATAGCAATTACAACAACTCTGTTGTAACTCTCGTAAAAATAGATGATCCAATTCCTAGGCATGGACCAAATGGTGAAGGTCAACATGTGCAAAGTTGATGTGGCAAAAAGAGACGCAGGTGCCAATGAGGAAAGAATGTGCGGAAGGTCTGATGAGGGGTCAACTTGCCACGTGTCGTCGTCAGAATGTTCACAAAATAATAAAGAATTATAATAAAAAATAAATATATACTAATAAACTCAAATGAAAATACCCTGGTGAAACTTAAACATTTCATTGAGATCTACAAATTTTAAGAAGGGTTTGAAACAAACATATATTTTTGCACGTACTCCCTAGGTTTTAAATAATTGTTTTTTTTTCATATTTTGTGTTATTTCTTTGGTTTTTTTAATAGCATATGCATATTATATATTAATATATTAATGGAAAAGAGAAGCTAGACCAACAGGTGTAGCCAAGTATATGCATCTGATTGTTTTTAATTATTTTTTGATTTTTAAGGAAATATATGGGATTTACGCAGTTTATTGATTAAATATGTGTTTCAAATTTCATGTAAAACAGACATTTCTAACATATCCATCTAGAAGGGGTCAATTTTAGCAATTTTAAGACTTAAAATTTGACAATCTTGATGTATATGATGAAAGTGTCAAATTTATATTGAAGTTCCATGAGACCATGGTGATCTATGATAAACTAAATCCCCCTAAGCTTCATTTAAAAAACTAAAAATCAATGGAAAAAATAGCAAACGGCTCGGTGCAAATAGTTGCCTACATCCGCCGATGAAGCTTCCCCAGCTCCATATATTAACATTATAATAGTTAGACAATTTTTTGGATTTTTAATAGTCAAGAAAATTATTTAAATAAAATAGAAAGCGATGGTATATATATGTGACCATAATTGACTCTTTTATCTGTTTTGAGGGGTTTTATATGTGACGACGATTGACTCACTCAAGGGACACAAGTGATAACGAAGCAAGAAGTCATGGACACAACAAATATACCAAAAAAAATGGAAAGATATATCCGATATTGCAACATCTAAGAGGAGCACAAGTGATAAAAAATTTTTTTGTTGTTATTGTTATCAAAAATTTTATTTGCTTGTAAAAATTCTTTTAGTATTTAAGAGATTTATAGATACGTTAAAACTCATTGAATTTGGCATTCTGGACCTAATTAAAATTGAAGCTATCTAATGAGGGCATGTCAAATACATCAAGTTTGGGTCAATAAATATAACAAAATGGAATATGAAATATTAAATCCATTCACATCAATGTTATTAAAAAAACAAGTCATGCATGCGAATCTATCTATCTCTCTATCTCTCGCTCTCTCCTTATGTGTGTGAACATTTTTCTCGACGCGTCAAAATTCGTCACCACACACACACAGTGGCGGAAATAAATTGAAGATAGAAAAAAAACTAAGTAAAGAAGAGGTTTGGATCTCTCTAATCATAGCTTACACATCTAGATACTCTACAAGCATCTCCTTTTCAACCTTGCTATTGTCTAGTTAAGCTCAAAATGTCACACAAGCTCACACATCCATAACATCTAGGGTTCGTTTGATTGTAGGGTTGGGCAGGGTTGGGTACTATTCACAAGGCTAGGTGAATAGTAAACTGTGAGGAGGGAGTACCCCTGTGAATAGTATCCAACCCAACCCAACCCTGTCCAACCCTGCAACCAAACGAACCCCTATTGTGCAGAGGAGGCACAGACACTGAAAAATTTTCCACGTTAGATACCAAGTATACCCCTCTATCTGACCATCCTTCTACTTATGCCCTTTTTTTTGGTTGGTAAAATGGTGCACTCATGGGAATCTATGCGTCGATTCCAACCTTCTATCGGAGGTCAATGTCCTCCCAAGATTTTTACTAGATTTTCACGTAAAGTAACACGTCTACAGTTCAAGTACCTGTTGACAATTTTTTCTTCAAAACTTGGATTGTCGGTTCGATTATCGCTTAATTTATTTTAGTGATCATAATCAATTGGATTAGATCAATATTTTTAATGTATATGTGCATACATGTTGGTATGTCTTATATATCAAGAGCCCTAGATGGGAAGAGGATCATCCGTTGTAAGGTGTTGTAATCCTCTTTATTTTTTTTATGATTTAAATTTCAAAATCCAACTTTATAGATTGAATCTTAGATTAGTGTTCCACACATCCTCCAAATTTCACTTAAATCCGAGATTATTTACTACCTGATCTTAATGGTCAAACATTCGATCACAAGATCTAAGCTACTTCAAGTTTATTTAAAAAAGATCTGAATCTTCAACTATTAAAATAGAATAGCAAATAATCACGGATTTGAACTAAATTTGGAGGGTATGTAGAATATTTATAACGTTGGATTTTGAAATCTAATTCATAAAAAAGAAATTAAAAAGGATTACAACACCCCTGCTACAATCCTCTCTACAGGAGAGGATCCTCTTCCTCCTAGATGATACATACCCGAACACACTATTTCTCCCGGCTTTCAATATCATAGTAATCAAAACTATTGCAAAGAGATTGATGGGAGATGGGTAACAAGTTGCGCTGGCAATCCCTTTTGACTGGCAAATTCAATTATTCGAAACTCAACATCTATAATTTAAGAACCAAACATTGCAATGCATAATTTTCTGGACCCTTTTGAAGAGCTCTACCGTTTTAATTGCCGAAACCCCAAATGTATCAAAATCAAATGGATGAATATATGTTGAATGTCAATACAAGTCTTCTCGTGCTTAATAACTTTAGCTGATGCAGCTTTCTGTACAACTTATATTATAATCAATATCACTATGGCTTTCTTACTTGATTATGTCGTGGTTGTTTTCGTTTTCCTCTTTTCTTCATCATCGTACATTCTTTCTCGTCAATCCATTGGAATTTTTATTCCATGTTTTCATTGGAATTTTATTCCATGTTTGGAGCAACATTTGCCCCTCAAGACGAAACTGTCTTTTCTGATGGTTTTTACTCATGCACTCGTCATTTACTTGTTTATATTGGTATTATACACCGTATTCTTCGAAAATCTATTAGTTTTTTTATGTGTTACATTAACTTGGGTAAAATTACAATTTGGGTCCCCATCTATGGGTAAGATCCTAGAATAGGTCCCGATCTTTAAATTGTAATGATTCGGATCGCATGACCATTTAGGAAATGAAAATTTTGGGATTCATGACGAATATGCTCATGTTAGAAAGAGAATGGGGGTTGAGTTCCAACTTTTAAACAAAGATATACTCGTCATTAGCCCCAAAAAGTTCTTTACATCAATAACCCTGGGACCCGAATCGTTACAATTTAAAGATCGGAACCCATTCTGGGATCGGACCCATAGATGGGGACCCAAATTGTAATTTACCCTATTAACTTATTAAGCCAAATGATTACGTAATAAATCAATCTTAAATTAAATCATGTACCGATGTACTATTATTAATGCTATTTTATTTTGTGTAATTTAAATATAAAAAAGAAAGAAACACCTGTCCCGGCACGTCTTAAAATTTAAATTCGTATATTTGAAAAATATTATATAAATTACGGCTGGCATCTTCATTGGAATGGTTTTCGGCAACTACGACCCAGTTTAAAAAATCAGATCAGACCGATCGGTCGGACTGTCGAATGGGACGGTTCAATCAGTTTCATGTAATTAATTTAAAAAAAGGAAGAAATAAAAAAAATTAGGTTTAATCGGTGACCAATTTAAAAAAAATAAAGGTTTAAGTAATAAATAATATGATGTTTATCATTTATGTCATTCTTAACTTCTACAATAAATACAAGTAATGCCCCTCTATTTTTGCGAATATATATAAGTTGTGCCCATACCTTTTTAGATTAATTTCCACAAGCAACTATACATAAATGATTGCATTATATGATATCTATACATAATGTTAGAAAATGTTGCCAATTGTTGTAGAGTTTTACTTGAAATAGACAATCATGATATCATATTGAAAGATTTGACTTTTTAAACGATCATTTGATTGATATATATATATACATATACATATATATATATATATACATATACATATATATATATACATATACATATATACATATACATATATATATATATACATACATACTTGTGCATATTTATCCGCTTTTATTGTTACAAAAAAACAGTTCGACCGATCAGCCTACTAAATTAAGCATCTGATTTTTTTGAGTTGATAGAAATGATAACCTCATCGTCGGTCCAATTGATTTGAACCAACCGCTCATTGAGCTGAACCGAAGACTAACTGATTAAATATCTAATCCGGTTTTTAAAAGCTTAACCCCGATCCAAAGGGGGGCTACCAGCGGTTCAGCATTGTGAGGGCGAGAGTGAGTCAAATTGACGAATCAACTACCTATATATCTAACATAACAACATGATATGATATATTGATATGATCTCCCACCCGATTTCACATAAAAATCGACTTCAAGTGACGGGCTGTTTCCGGCGGGAAGTCCCACTCCCTCCCTTCACGATATAAATAAAACAAGTGGGACCCACGAGTCCGGTGTTCGGATCCGGCTCCTCAGGTAAGACCGTACTCGCAACTCTCTTCGAGATAGGCTTGTTTATGTACATCTGGCTAAATTGCGGGTCGGATCGGGTTTAACGGGGTTGGTTATAAAACTTCTGTCGAAGGTCCGGATCGGTCCAGTTAACGAGCTATACTTCATGACCCAAATCCGATTCAGGTATAGGCTCGGCCTGTAGGGTTGCAAATAATCGGATGCGGATACGGATATAGGTATTACCGTATCCTTATCCGTTTTTTAATACGAATACGGATGCGGATACGGATATTAAAGGATATTAAAATTATCTTACCATATCCTTAAAAAACGGATACGGATGTAAAAAAGATACTGATCGCACACGAATAATGTTAGAAATACTCTATAGAATCGACTTAAATATATAAGAATTGGATCAAAAATCCATGATATTAATTTACTAAATGTGTTTGTATCATAAATATTATATAAACATCGTAAAAGCAGATATAGAACTACATTATATAGGTTAAAAATAAATCTACAACTATATTTATATACGAAAACAGATATACGGATACAGATGTTTACAGATATCAAAACGATATCCATATCCGTATCCAAACTGATACGAATACATATGTCAAAATCTGTATAAAATAGATATAGTGACGGATATGATGCAGATATATCCGTAACCGTTTGCATCCCTACCAGCCGAGCATGTCCATGGGTCGAATGTAAAGTATTTTTTATTATTTTTTAATCAAATTAATGGAGATAATTAAGTTTTTTAGCATCATCTAATCTTTCTAAATCCAAGTAACCATAATATGTTTTACTTTACATGTAAACTATAAAATAAGATGTGATATTGATAATGTAAAATAAAAACTTGAAGTATATTATATTAAATGTATCTAAAATATATTTTTCAAACCTATATTTTTATACGTACGGGCCTGGTCGAGTCAAGTTTTATGGCACATATTCATGACCCGCTCAGTTGATGGGTGAGCCAAAGAGCGGGCCGGGCGGGACCGTTCTTAAAATCTCTTGACCCAAATCCGACCATGAGCGAGCTGGGCATACGGTCCCCCGACCCATTGGCCAAGTCTACTTACAGATTTCCTATGAATAGGACGAAGCGTTGAGTTGGCTTCGAATCGGCCTAAAATGAGAAGTCCAAACAGGTCCATATCTTTTCCGAGAAATAGTCGGGTCGAGGCCCAGCAAGTATGGGTAATTGAGAACCTGGGCCCGACCCTAGGTTGCTACTTCAGGCCTGGGTTAGGACCGGGTTATGTCTGGTCGCATTATTGAGTGATTTATCTCTCAAATTGTAGGCTAATTGATCTACCATTGATTTATGATGCTTCCTTGACCAGATTTAAATTCCGGATTGATGGGATCAAACTCCGAACTCCAGGATTCTTGATGTTCATCTGCACGAGTTTTACGTAACATCCAATGAAATATTAGAGTAGTAAAGGAGATGATGTTGATCTTCACTCGTTCGCATTTGATCCTACAACTCACGATTCTTCAATAGGAGGTTGTAACGTCTTAGGTTAGATCGTCGAATTGTTATTAGGAAAACTAGTCCTGACAACTTATTGATAACCACTCAAAATGTTCAAATACAAGTTGTCAAGTGGTAATCTCCACACTCATAACTCTTTCTCACACTTCCAGAGTTTCCAGAGTGAGACTATGTTAAGGTATTACATTGCTGGACAATAGCTAGATGAGCAGTGTGACCTATGGGACAACGGGCGGTACACGTATCTATCTGTTGTTCTTTTAATTCGATGAAATGTTATCATCCTAAGTTGGAAATCTAAATGGTCAGTTTCCACACTTCATCATTACTCACCCTTGGGAAAATATGGAAAAGTTCAACCCAGCTCTCAATCTTCTGAACTGCTATCTTCATTAGTGGAAAATGAGCTTGCGGACATGGGTTGGATGTGGAAGTTATAGCTATAAGAGAGCCACTAACTCGCCCGCTTGAGTAGGGTTGAGCATTGGGCGGGGCTAGCTCGATCGACTCGGCACGTAACTCGACCCGTTCAGCTCGACTAGAATCTGAACCCGTTTAAATTTGGATCGGGCTCGAGCCCAAAAAAAGAACCCGTTTCTAAAACAGGCCGGGTTCGAGCTGAGTAAAGCCCAACCCGAAGCCCGACCCAAAAACCCGACTCGAAGCTTGATACCAAACTTATATAATACAATATATATATGTGTGTGTGTGTGTGTGTGTGTGTATGTATGTGTGTGTGTATATATATATATATATATATATATATATATATATATATATATATATATATATATATATATAATACATTACTTTGACCCTAATCCCTCATGGCCCATCCCAACCCAATCCCCCTCAAACCCTATCTCCAATATCCAACGATACTACAACATACCAGTATTTTAAAGTTTTGAAAAAAAACTAAAATGTATACGAAAAAGTCAAAAGTTTTGAAAAGGAAAAAAACACACATTTCAAAGTTATTTTTATCAAAATATCATAGGGATGTCAAAATTCTAAGATTTATCGCAAGTTTTTCAAAAAATAAAAAGTTTTTTTTAAAAAGACATTTCCATGTCACTCGTTGAATTACTCATTTTCAAAAAAAAAAATCAAAAGTTTTTAAAGGAAAAAAACATACTGAGTCAACGTGGCCCGAGCATGCCTGTTTAACTTCGGGTGGGGTTCGGGTTCGAACGGGCCGATCTAGATTTTTTTGGACCGTGACTTGACCCGAAACCTGAAAAAATAAATGAGCTCGGATTCAGGCTGATGCCCATCCCAGCGTGTTAAAAGATACGATTAGGTCAACTACGTTGTTTTTATTCTCATTCATTTATCTGCAACAGGGAAAGGATGTCATAGAAGATATGTACCCCCTTCTCCATTTTTGAGTTCCTTAGTATGATTTGCTACTAATATGACCCTTCTTCTATGTTATCATAGTTGCGATCATTGAGGGAAAGGATGGATTGCATAGACTAATTCAAGGAGTTCAAGCAAGAGTATATGCAAAGGTAACCGATTCGTTTCTCTTCCAATAGTATATATAAATGTTGTTTGATCATACTTGTGTTATCTGGCATTCTTAACATGTTGAATCCTTAGCGTACGTTTGGTTCGTGGGTTATCCAGGGGTGGATAACCTGATTTTGTGTTTGTGTGTTTGGTTGGTGGGTTAAGGGTGGGGAGGGTTTGTGTGATGTGATTGTATTGGAATTTGAAAAAGTTGGTAGTTATTATGATATGATTGTATTGAAATTTGAAAAAGTGGGTGATGTTGTGATGTGATTGTATTGAAGTTTGGAATAGTGAGTAGAAGTTGAGTATTTTTATGATTTTTAGATGATATGATGGTATAATATATATTTTTTTGATGGGAAGGGAGTGGGCCCCACTAGTGGGTTAAAAATGGGAGTTTTAGGGGGTTACCCACCCAAAGTGGGGGGTAACCTCCCAAAGGAACGGGGTCTTAGAGTCTCTCTAGTATCTCTTTATAGTGATAGTTTCCGTTGCGATGTTCTTTTCCATGTATGTGTGTAGTCTAATGTGAATCTAGGGATTTATTCGAATAATGGATAGCAAATAAGGTGGGATAATATATAAATTTTCTTAAGAAGATTTATGACATAAGGAAGAGATAAATGCCATAGATAAAGACATAACGAATGATGTCATCATTGAATATCGTAATGCGCATATATCATATCAAAGGAGAAGTTCGACAATAAGGAAGATTGTTCTTCTTGATCACTATCATACATGAATATACTGAAATGAAAAAAACAAGTACAATTATAGGCACGCTTCTATGACAGTTACTAGGGAAGACTTCTGAGTCACAGCCAAGAATATAATAAGAGAAGTGGACGCGTGCTCATATACAAAAGAAAATGTCGAGGTAAAGGTCAGAAACAGAGAGTACAAACTCATCCCCCGAGAGAGTCAACGCCGATGACTTCTGACTCGCAATCGAGGATGATGTGGCTTTCATTCGGGTAATGCCATAATTTTCTAGGCTCAACAAGAACACAATGGTAGGTAGGTATGGATTTAGGACTCAACCCTCGGGGTTCAAGTTCTTCCCCAATCCTAGGATGGATAGTGAGAGATTCAAGGGTCATAAGATTCGGTGAAGGGGGAAGTAGTTGGAAGTAGGACTCATTAGCACATCTCATCACATATTATAACCCCTCAAGAAGTTGATTGAATTGTTCGACACTCGTTAAGTCAAGTAAGGTTTTTCTCAACTTTTGAAGTTCCTATAGATCCTATGCCATGACCTATACTTGGTATATGAGTTGAAAATTGAAGGGTCGATCGTAGAATTGGTAGCGTTAACCTTCCTAGTGGTTTGCTTCATCATATGTTTAAAAGAGAAAGAGGACAATCTTGAAAAAATAATGAAGTGAAAGGATCGATAAAGATTGGGAAGAAGGATATATGACACCACTTTCTCACCTTCAAGCAAATACAAATCAAAACTTGCTAGTTTACTCCATCTACAATATTGTTCCTACTCTCGTTGACCTTTTTGGAAGGCCTTGTGGTTTAATTGTTTGTAGATGAATGCATTTTGGCATGTTGCTATCTCAAAAAATACAAATCAAATTAGGATTTGCCTTTAAGGTGATGTGCTTCGGAGAGCTCCTCGATAGCTAAACTAAACATAAAGATTCAATTATTTGTGTTGATTAATCGAGGTATGACGATGTGTAAAAGAATTATATCATGTGTACTACTTTTTAAACCTTGATTAATTAGTAAAGATATATTCTTATGTTTAACCTTGTAAGTCCTTGGTCGAACTCAAGAAACTAGGCATCACCCAAGGGTAGGGACTGAAATGTGTGTCCAACTCAGAGTGCACAAAGCAAAGAGTAAGTATACAATGTGTGCTTGCTCTCTTTTTTTATTAGGATCTTGTATTTTTAGTTTTATTTGATTTTTAAATTTTAAAATTTTAAAATTTAAAATGCTTAATTTTTTTTTATAAATTATAGTAAAGAAAATAGAAGAGAAATGCAATGAAAATAATTTACTTAATAATTACAAAATTGATTTAATTAATTGATATACTATATAAAATATTTTTATTTTTCACTATATTTTTTTATGATTTTTATAATACAAACTTTTATTAATTTTTAAAAGAACTAAATAAAATAAAAATAAAAGGTAAACTAGTATTTATATAAAAGGGACAATAAAGGTAAAAAAGGTTCTACTATGCATAATAAGTGATAAAAATATAAATAAAATGATATTTATGATTTTTATATATCTGTTATTTTTAATTATATATTAATATCGTGAAGATATTACAATAAAAAAATATATAGAAAAATGTTGAAAACAATTTAAAGCTAAAATAAGGGAGATTTCAAAATTAGGGTTTTGTATCAAAATGATCTCCCAAATTTCCTAAACTAATTTTCATGTAAAGTAGGTATAACAAGATGTCCAACGCACACTTCTTTTGTATTTCTTAGAATTATATGATTTTTAGTCTTTTTTTGTCCATTTTGAGATGTTTTTGTAGTTTTCTAGTAGAGAAGCGATAAAATGGGAAACTAAAAATAGTGGAAGTGTATTTCAGTAACTAAATCAAAATATTTTTAGAATTTTTGGAGTAATAACAACAAAATAAAAATCATATATCATAGAATCACACAATAGAGTTTAACAAATTCTAATCTAATCAATTCATCTCCAAAATTCCACATAAATCAGACAGCGAGGAGCTAAGTCAAGAGCAATCATATGCTATTTTTATATTTTAAATATATTTTAATATGAATATAGAGAAAAATAATAAATCTACTGATTAATTCAAATTAGGAGCAGTTTTCAATATTTTTTGCATAAGCTCAAAGCCAAAATATTCCTAATTTAATAGCGCATCATATCCAAGAGTAACGTCAAAATGACATTGCTCTGAATTTATCTTGAATTAACATGCTCGCAATTAACTCAAATAAGATGTTAATGCAATACATAATATCTCATACAGAAGCTCACAATTTCAGGTTTTATAAAAGTTTAAATCATCAAATTTCATGAATGGATGAAGAAGATATAAGCATTTGCAAAGTTCAAACTAAAATCAGGCACAAATCATGTAAGGTCTTATCTGCATATATAAAGGGGGTATGTCTGCAATTAGCCCCAGTTAGGCACGTATAGCTCACGTGGAGGCTCCAGCATTTGAGCACGTATAGCTCACGCAATTAGCTGCTCCTCCGGTTACAGCGCGTGACCGGAGGTTGGGGGGACTGTGGGGGTTGCAAAGAAATGAAGGAGAAAAAGAGACGGGGGCGAGCTTGCGGCGATGGTTGTTGGGTCGTCTTCGATGGGAATAAAGGAACACGAAGCGAGAGCAGAGAAAGGCGGGTCAGAACAGGAGCGGCGAGATTCAAAGGAAGAAGAAGAAGGACCAAGGACTGGGGACTATACTTGGAAGGGAGGAGTAACGGGCGGCTGATTTGGTGTCCAAGGAACGCCGATCTTGGCTTCTATCGACGGGGCGCCTCCTTGAGAAGCTCAGCAAAGCTTAAACGTGCTCGTCGTCGCTCTACAATGCTCAGACGGAGGCGGAGCTACAATCAGTAGGAGGATGGCGGATTTATTGGAATGTTTGATGCCAAAAGAGGAAGGTCATAGATGGGTGGTGACTCCGGTGGTGGTGGACGGAGCGGCGGGTGACGAAGGTTGCTAAGAGATAGAAGCAACAGGCTAACAACAAGAGCAAGAGGGGCGACAAAGTGCGGTGGCCTAGTGATGCAAATATTTACAGATATATCTGCATTCAACGTATCTATTTTATACGGATTTTATCTTCCGTATCATATCCATTTTAAAATGGATATGGATATGGATATCATCTTGATATTTGCAAACATCTGTGTCTATATATCCATCTTCATATATAAATATAGTCATAGATGTATTTTTAACCCTATATAAAATAATTCTATACCTTCTTTTATCATGTTTGTATAGTTTTTACAACACAAACACATTTAGTAAATGTATATCATGTATTTTCCATCCAATTTGTATGTATTTAAGTCGATTGTATAGAGTATTTTAACATTACTCGTATACGATCAGTATCCGTTTTACATCTGTATCCGTTTTTTAAGAATATGGTAAGATAATTTCAATATCCATCACTATCCATATCTGCATCCATATTCGTATTCAAAAATGGATAACGATACGATAATACCTATATTTGTATCCGTCTGTTTGCATCTCTGGTGGTGATCTGATAGGTTCTGCAAAGCCGCCAAAAAAAGCTATGTATATAAATATTAGATCCGACCAACGAGACGAATCGAACGGAACTTGTACGCAATAGGTGAACAATGATTCATCGATCCTGATGACAGATGTTGATTACGACAGCACACATGCATTCCTACTCCCTCACCCCTTCGTTCTCTACGACTTTCATTTTGTCCACCACCATCTCAGGGCTAGGGTTGAGAGGCTGAGAGAAGGAGAGGGAAGTAGGAAAGAGACACTAGCGAAACACTGGTAGGAAGAGGAGGAGACAAAAGACAAAGTTCTCCTCTCCTAGACGATTTTGAAAAGGAGGTAAGTAGATGTTTTTAATTCATATTTGATCCGTTTCTTCGAACAAGTGTTTTTTTTTTTGAGTTTATCTAAATATAAAGGGATATTCAACTAAAATTTTTCCTGAAATATCTTCCGAGGTAAAGGGTGATTCTGTCGAAATTTTCCTTGACTCATAAATGAAATTTAATCATTTCACAAGCTAATAAGCCTCTAGTTGAACGAGATAAAATTAGATAATGAAATCCTATTGATATAATAATGCAAAATGGTTTGCATGGGGTGTGCACTGTTTATTTAAAAAGGGAGAAAATTTAAATGCAGTGACGGGGCCTTTCTCGAAGAAGGTGCACGCGTGTGATTACATACGATCACTCGCAAGTTAATTCTTAAGGGCGTGTTCGGTAGGAGGTTAAGGGGGAATGGAATAAGGGGAATAAGTCCCCATTTTCCTCCCAACATGGTTCCCTGTGGTACGACTATTCCTCATTATTTATTCTTATTTCACTCTTATTCCTATCTTTATCCCACCTTACCTACCTTTATTTCACCTTATTCTCCTTATTCTTATCCTCCAACCGAACGGAGAATAGACCCTTATTCCCCTTAA